>JACXGM010032379.1:0-12650 GCA_016801145.1 Umbra pygmaea | reverse complement strand
CTTAGAATAGAACGAGACACGACATGGGAGATTAATCATCGGCCTATTCTACTTTCTTATTGCACACAAAAATGCTGGTAGGCTACCATAGGCTACTTGATTTAAACTTTTTGTTACCTGTAGTGAACTTGACTATTTCAAAGTGTGCTCGATTTTTTTCGGATGTAGGTAACAATATTTAACAATTTATATATTTTCAAATTTAATTAAAATATTATTTTTTGTCAAGTCATACGCCCGATCTGCGGTTGATATAACTGCGCATCTCTACTGCACAGTGCCCCCTTAAAAACTATAGGTGCATGACCCCCCTGGCACAGGATGAAATAAAGTTAATGTATAATTACTTTCAGTTTTTATTTTTCTACATCCTTTTTGAAAGAACCCTACAAAGCCATATATTAAGATAGGGTGCTGGAAGCAATTCAAATCATGTTGCTAATGGGCTGACCACATATCTAACATTTTAGAGTGATTCAGTGAACAGCCAATGAGCTGTAGCTTTGTTTGTAAAACAATATTTTTAGAAAAAATGCACCGTGGTGACGTTTACATCCGGGTCCTGAGACGAACAACACATTTCTTTCCTAAATTATCTCTGTCAGTTTTTAGTTAAAATTGTTAATCTTGCACATTTTTAAGATCTCTGTTTCATAAGGATGACGTATATGCCGAAATTGCAAAGCTTTTGGAAACTTTTCACATCCGTCTTTTGTTCAGAAATGCTGGAAAAATACACTAGGTTTTTCATTTATTTATGAGTAGATTTTAACGTCCGGGAAGAAAATGCTATTTTTACATTCAAGATGGATTTTACCTGGGAAAATTATGCTTTAAGTGCTTACTGGGACCCTTTGATGACCAAAAAGAAGGATTTGATGACCGTAAGTAAAATATTTTGTACTAAAAGTTAACATAAGTACAGTGTGCTAATCTGTATTTTCTAAGTAAAATGTAATTGTTTTCAAGACGCGTAGCTGACATTAAGTAGTCGTAACGTTGTGAATTTTATAGCTACACTAAAACCGAGATATGTGCTAGAATTTCAAGATTCTAAGCTTTAAGGACATATAAGACATGTATATATATCCCAATAAATGACGGTGTTAGCATTGTTTCTAGTTTGACATTCCATTTAATTTGAGGCACATGTGTACAAGGGACGTAGCTCACATTATGAGGGGAAATTATTATTTTTGTTATAGCTACTGTAGAATGGTGACATTTGCTACATTCCTGAGTGTCTAAGCTTTCTGTAGATATATAACATGTATATATAACCTAGAAATAGGACTTGTGAACTGTGATTGTTTGGACTTGTGAACCAGTTTTTGGGGGTGGTGGGGGGCAAAAATCTCCCAGCGGCGGGAGAGTGCTCCCTAAGTAGTTAAACCTGCTCGGGAGCAGGCTTATTTAATGTTAACAAGATTAGATCACAGATTGTATCAACCGAAATGGGGTTCACAGCCCTAGTAAAACAAAGTATATTTAAATTATACTCCAGTATTATACTTCTAGTATACTTATGCTTAACCATAAATGTATATTTAATAGATTTAAGAATATTTATATTATTTCAAATTGTTCATACCAAAATAATATATTAGAAGTATATTTAGGGTAGGATAAATAAAATACATTTCAAGTACAACAAAGTAACTATACTTTTTTGCTTGAGAGTGTAAATTTGCAGGTAAGTTACCATTATGTTCTTAATATGTCAGATAAATAATATTATATCCCATTAAAAAAAGGAATTGAATCAAACCCAGCCAGCACAGAGCTGGCGGGACACCGGCGATTACTGCTGACAATACGTTCGCTTTTTGTTCATCATTTAACGTGCGGTCCGTCGTCTACAGTGTTGTAGCTTGAGTGGTCCACCGGCAGGTGAGCAGAGTTTTAGACAGAGATCCTCTGGGAATCCTACGCACTCATACTGTTTCAGTTAGTCCATCAGCTGCGTATAGGCTATATAATAGGTTAGGCTTGTTCTAGATTTCTATATATAGCCTGATGAAAATATTTAGAAAATGGTTACAACAACATTCAAATACAATACAAACACGTTTACATTTATTTTGAAATTCAAAATTGTGGTGGGGGTGCAGCCTGATGACTGAAACCAGTGCACGTGGACCAACCTAGTGGCAGAGCTGCACCGGAACACCATTTTTTATTTGTGTTTTGAAAAAACAAACCAAAGACACATTAAATTATAAATAAAAGACATTATGCTTCGCTCCTTGAGTTTTATTTCAATTATTCTTTAAAGAAAAGCCAGTGAGTCATCTTTTTGCCTGCAATAAGAGATATTGTTATGCAAGGTCAGCAATAGTACTCTGTGGTGACTCTGACATTTAGTAGCTATTTATGAAATGTAATTATTAAAATAAAAGAATACTATAATAAGTGCTAAAACCATAACATGGTGACCACTTGTGAATTTAATTTGTCTGCTACTTTTTGCTAGCACTCTCTCCTGGCATTTTCAGGCTTTGAGGTGTTCCCATGCGTTTTAAACAAACTTTCAAATTCCTCGTAACCTTCAAGCAATAACCATTGCTCTGCTGCGGAGAAAAAAAATGTGTGCTCTTTGGCCATGATGAGCAGCCAATAGCAGTATTGCTGATCAACGTTTCTACTATCGACACATCTCCCCTTCTATGGCAACGTGCGTACGCGCAATCATCTCAGATGACTCAATCCAGCGATACTAATCGTAAATGACAGGTGTGTTTGAAGAACCAAATTAGCCAGATCATGTTTAGCCCGATAAAGTCATCTTGGATGTGTCATTTGATCTCGGATTTATAAAGCGACGTACGAAGAACGGACCCCAGGGGCCTCATGTATAAAAGATTAAGCAGCTTACATACCAGAAGGTGGCGTACGGCCAAAACTGGAAAAGTACCTAATTCACACAAATAAAACCTGTCGTACACCAGGTCCTGCGCACCTTTCCATAATAAATCACAATCAACGTGAGATTGACAACACGTAAACGAGCCACTGACCCTGCCTTTCCTTCCTCCCATAAATGAATATGCAGATGCAGGGCTCGCAACTTTTTTCCACAAATGCAAAAATCTCGTTCTAAAACAATTTTTCACATTTTAGTTAGTATGTATTAATCCCTGGTCAAGAAGATCATACAACCATTTTCTCTAGAGCTACGGTTAGCCAGTCTACAGACAATTGAAATGCGATAGCATCTCGCCTGCTAACCTTGCATTTACCCTAGTCAATATCCGATCATTGCAAATTATTTTTAAACGTCCTGCATGCCAAACCTGCATTAAAACTACATTTATTTTGTGTTCCTTTTTCAAAACTGCTGAAGTCACAATCATATTTTGCAACTTTAGATCTTCCCTCTTTATATGTTTTACCACTATGCTAGATATTAATCGCTTACATACCTACTACAATAATTGTTTTTTCAGGTGCGAATTTGATAAAGCGGCTTGTTGGGAGAATATCAATCTCATATTGGTGTTCTCCTGATGTGGAGAAGTGAAAATATTGCTGCGCTTGTCATGTTATTTTTTATATTTCATCAACTTTTAAGATTATTATGAACTGCTTCATCAGCCTTGTGTTTAAACTAGGCTATACATTAGGAGCAGCCATTGCGAATCAAGCATAGCATCATCTTTTACAGGTCCTTTTATCGATACACCTAATTTCACAGACCTTGATCACTTATTTACACATAATCCATTGGATCAATTGAGGATCACGCGTGAGTGATTTTGACAACCTGTTACTGCATTTCATCCTTGGGAGGTGGATCGGTGCGTCGTTGCTCCTGTGCGTTATGGATGAGCCAGAGTCAGGCTCACAGAAACAATTGCATTTTCCTATGCTGATCTTGTAGTTGCACAGCACACCAAGTATTTATTTCATCTGTGCTGTGTGCAATATTAACCATATACAGAGGGTGACATGCATTTCCTGAGTGATTTTGTCTTTCGTTTGACACCCTCAAGTTTAACAGACGTTATTAAGTGGTGGCGAATTAAACAGTTAATAGCATTTCTCATTTGGGGTTTGGCATTTTGATGTGAATCATGCAACTTTTATTGGCGGAGGTAATTAGGTATAATCAGTTAGAATTTGCCACGTTACAGAGCCAGACAAGACTTTGCGGACGGCCCACACATTCTCACATCTGCTCAAAAGTTTCCGTGACGTCCCGCACATTCTCAAGTCATGTAGATTTTTCAACCGTAAATTTCAGAATTTCTCCCAAATTACATTCTCAGGAAACTATTTTGAAAACCTAAATTACGTTATATGCCAACATATTTAGGGTTTTTTACGTTTGAACTGCACGTTTTGTTATTAGACTATATTTGTACTTCAATTACGTTGCTTCGATACATTTCGTTTAGTGGATTTATGCGACAACATTTTATACATTCCATAGCGTTCGAAATTATATTGCAACATTAACAGTTAAGGTTAGGTAGGAGGATACTAACGGTTAACGATTGGCATGAGGTTACTAACGGTTAAGGATAGATATGGCGTTACTGAGGTTAAGGTTAGAATTAAGGTTAGAGTTAACATTAAAAAAACGACAATCGCCTGTCTGCATGACGCAAGCAATGTAGAACAAAACACACACAAAGTGCCGGTCTGGATTTGAACTCGCGAACACTGGCATGCAAGTCGCAGATTTATACGCCCATCCACCATCCCCGACCTCTGCCCTAGCAAAAACTATGCTATTTACATGCTACGTCATGATCTTCATATGTTCATATTTAACGTTATTCGACTGTTCAATTTAGTTCCCTACAAACGTAACTGACACTCTCATACATTCATATTTCACATATTTCGGTTTTACAAAATAATTCTCTCAGAACGTATTTAATGTGATTTAGGGCAGAAATTTTTATACATCACACTGTGTACGTGGAATCCAGCGTACGCAACCTTTTTGTGCGTACGCAACAATAATACATGAGGCCCCAGATCTGTTTGTGTGTATTTTTATTTCTTCATTTTGTGCGTGTGCTCTTAATGTATGTTGTGTATAGTTGGGGGGATGCTGTGTGGGCATGGGGCGTGATAAGCTTTGGTGGGGTAGGGGGTGGTGTTTAGTGGGAGGGATGTTCTGTTCAGTGGGGTGAGGGGTACATGTGGGTGAGTTTGGATAAAAAAAATATATAATATTTTTTTTGGAACATTATTAAGAAAAAAAAGAAACAAAATAGAAAGTTCAATTAGATTTATTTGGCTGTCTACTTGCGTGCACGACAAATTTACTGCTTCCTTTTTTTATGACATTTTTAATTTTTTATAATTTTTTGTTCACTGAGGTAATGCAGTGCTGTAGACATGTCATTATTACTGGGCCAGATACTGAAATGTGCAAAATTTTGAAAAGGACACTGAAACGTAACATGGCATTTTCCCTTATGCAGTGGTACTCAAAAGTGTGTGAACACTATAGAGGTGTCTATATTTCTGCATAAATATATCCTAAAACATTATCAGATGTCATAAAAGTAGATAAAGAGAACACAAAAAAACCTGCATTTTTTCAAAATATACAAAAAACTACAAAAACTATGTTTAAGTAAATGTAAGTAACCAGCATACTGGACCCAGGGGTTGAAAACATCAACTTAAATAATACAAAATACAGGCAATAGTAGAATAGTAAAATCGACATTTCACAATATCTAACTAGAAACAACTGCATATTATGGACAAATGTGTATTTTCAGAAATGTGTTATATTGTCCCTGTATTATTCCTGTGTTCAGTAAATACACACATAGTTCAGCTTTAAACAAACGAGACAAACATTTTTACACTGGGTCATAAAATAATTAAGAAAAATGATCCATTATTACATATCTGGTTTGATCCCCCTGTCCAGCAATAAATGCAACCCAACGTAACTTTTGATCAGTCCTTCACGCTGACTTGGAGGAGTTTTAACCCATTCCTCTGTAAAGAACAGCTTTAACTCTGGGATGTTGGTGGGTTTCAAAACATGAACTGCTGGCTTCAGGCCTTTCCACAACATTTTGATTGGATTAAGGTCAGGAAAAGGACTTGGCCATTTCCAAACATTTACCTTATTCTTCTTTAACCATTCTGCATTACCCACCTTCTTTTGAGATTCAGTTCAGGGACAGATATCCTGAAATTGTCATTTAGAATTCACTGGTATAATTCAGAATTCATTGTTCCATCAATGATGTCAAACCATCATTGCCCAGATGCAGCAAAACAGGAGCAAACCATGATACTACCACCTCATGTTTCACAGATGGAATAGGTTTCTTGTGCTGGAATGCAGGGACTTTCTTTCGCCAAACACAACCTGTCTCGTTTAAACCAAAACATACATTTTTTTGTCACTGTTAGGTGACTGAACTTTCCAGGCCATGCCTCTATGCTGAAGTAAGTTTCCTTCTTCATCTGGCCTCAGAGAACATCTAGGGAGCAACTATTTACTCAGGGAGACCAAATTAGGGTCCCCAGAAGCTCACTGGATATGTGTGTGTGTGTGTGTGTGTGTGTGTGTGTGTGTCTGTGTGTGTGTGTGTTCCTTAGGAGAAAGGCAAACTAAACACGCTTAAACTTAGGAGCTATAAATCAAAAACACAGAAAAACTATAAACTAGAACTCAGGCAGATAGAGATACAGAACAGGATCGATACAGAGTACTCACATAACAATGGTTCACACAAACAGGACCAGGCAGCCCTTCCATAACATGGTACAATGACCAGACAACAAACGACAGGCAGGACTCAAACTAAATAGGAGACTAATGACTAACACTGAACAGCTGTGAGGGTAATACAATTAATATGGGGATTGGATAACAAAACCATGTGATTAAGGCAACAGGAACAAGACTAAGAAATGGAAGGAAGACGTAAAGGGCTGTACTAAAACCTGGACTGGACTAGGCATATAAGGAACAAAAGGGACTAACTAAACACCATGACTAAACTATACACTGAAAACGTAATCAGAGAAAAGCAAAATCCATGAAAAACAAGAGTACGTGTCCGGGCAAGGAGGGGAGCGTTACAGCGGGTAGATTCACCAGCCAAAAAACAATAGTAATCTATTGAGTGGCTGATAAAATTTGAACATTCAGTAGCTGTTTGGCTGGTTGATGAAAAAGTTAATTTTGAAACCTGACTATCATGTACTATTATCTGTACTATCATTTAATCATTCTTGCATATGGCATATGTTAATGTGTACATAGAAATATTGTTAAATGGTGTGTGTGTCTATGTGAGAAATACATTGAGTTTTTTCGCCACACTTTGAGGTTTCAAGGCCATTCTTGTTGGTACATCTCTATATTGTTGTTGTAGAAGTCTTGATATAACAATGTATATAGTGTTGTTGTTGTATCTAAGTATCTCGGATGGGGTGCAAATGGCTGAATGGTTAGGGAGTCAGACTGGTAGTTGAAAGTTTGCCGGTTCTAATATAAGCACCAAACACCAATATAATCTATGCAGTCGCTGTTGTGTACGTAGTTGATATGTTCTTCTTCCCTTGGGTGGTGTCTGTGATGGGAGGTGTCGACGTCGACTTCACCATCCTTTCTATTATATTCTGATGCTGGAATCACACCAGGCACGGCAAAAAAAAATCGCTGTATGACACTGTCACGCAGACAAACTTGTACACCGCAATCAACATCGTAATCAATCTTCTGCATCTTCAAGATGGAGGACAACGTTGCATACCACTGTCCTCCTCCAGCAAGGTGACTGGCAGGAGCTTTATCAATTTAGTATTCACTGACAATAGTTTGTGTGATGAAATCTATCTACTGAGCTGTCAAAGCTTTTCTTAAAATCCCATAAACCCATAGTAGAATGCAACATATTATCTCTTCCTCATTGGTACATCAACTTCCGGTTCTGGTGCCGTACGGCAAAGCACCCCACAAGTTGGATCATTTCAACTCTTGCGACACACCTGCCACAATGCATCCACATTATGCCAGATCCGGTAGGTTTGCAGCAGCAATGCTTTCTATTGAAATGAATGGACTTCCGCTGGAACGCAACCAGTTTGCCGTGCCTGGTGGGAATCCAGCATTAGGAAGCAATCTGCACTGAATAGGTGTGAGATATTCAGGGGAGAGGCCAGCCACCACATTTCCTCATTCTTCTAGAGCATTGTAATCTTTTCTGGCCTGAGTAGCTAGCCTGACAAGCCAAACACACATCAAGATGTTGGGTCTGGGAACTCACCATTGGCAGGGCGGATAAACAGTTGTCTTTCAAATTCCAAAACCAACCAGAGCAACGAAGTCTCCATTCGGCAAAACTCCAAACACATCTTCCGTTTGGGAGAATGACTTTAGTGCCGTTCTTTTCTCAAAGAAAAACTTAAGTCCAAGTCTTCCAGAGTAGCAACCAAAACCGATTCAAAAGACAGCTGTTCGCAGCAGCAGCCATCTACTTTGTTTTCCCGTAATTATGTTAAGCCCGCCCACCGACTCTATACACAATGTGATTGGCCTGACAAGAATTTGGTTTTTCCAGCTCGCAAGCCAACAGAGAGTTGGTAGACTGACCCTAGCTGCAAATTATATTTGCTGCCACTAGGGTGCATCTAGATTTCTAGGCTACTGATTAGCATCAACATCTCTTCTTATCAGAAATCTCCTTTATTCATGCCATGGTACACTTTCACAAACATGTGTTGTGACAATCAGATGTAGAGATAGGTCCCTGATCTTTAAATAAAACAGGGTGCCCACTCACACCTGATTTTCATCCGATTAATTGAGAACACCTGACTCTAATTTTACCTCGAAATGCTTATCCTAGAGGTTCACATACTTTGCCAATCACATATGTAATATTGGATCATAGTCCTAAATAAATAAAGTGCCAGGTATGATTATTATTTTTTTGTCTGATTTGTTTAAATGGGTTCTCTTTATCTATTTTTAGGAATTGTTGTTTAGGTTATATTAATGCAGAAATATGGACAAATCTAAAGGGGTTCAAAAACTTGTATATGCAGTTGTATATATCCATTCTATTGGTCGACCATGTCCAGTATTTTACCCGGATGCTGCAGAATTAAACAAACATGTGGATGAAACTTTGAAAACTAAAAAGCATCTTTACACCTTAGTATTGACAAATATGCAATTGTACCACATGTGCTATTGTACACAAACAATGTGCTCCTTCTATGACCTCAAAACATTTTTAAATGAGAGTATGTGGATAAATGTGTGAGTGCATGGCATGCCGTTTAGGAAATTATTTATTTATATATGTAAATTTTGAATATATTGAATGAATGTCTGAATATATTGAATGAAATTCTGAATATATTGAATGAAAGTCTGAATATATGGAATGAAAGTCTGAATATTTTGAATGAATCTTGAATATATTGAATGAGCCTTGAATATATTGAATGAAAGTCTGAATATATTGAATGAGCCTTGAATATATTGAATAAAAGTCTGAATATATTGAATGAATGTCTGAATATATTGAATGAAATTCTGAATATATTGAATGAAAGTCTGAATATATTGAATGAAATTCTGAATATATTGAATGAAAGTCTGAATATATGGAATTAATCTTGAATATTTGGAATGAAAGTCTAAATATATTGAATGGATCTTAAATATATTGAATGAACCTTGAATATATGGAATGAAAGTCTGAATATATTGAATGAATCTTGAATATATTGAATGAGCCTTGAATATATTGAATGAAAGTCTGAATATATTGAATGAACCTAGAATATATTGAATAAAAGTCTGAATATATTGAATGAATGTCTGAATATATTAAATGAATGTCTGAATATTTTGAATGAAATTCTGAATATATTGAATGAAAGTCTGAATATATTGAATGGAAGTCTGAATATATTGAATTAATCTTGAATATATGGAATGAAAGTCTGAATATATGGAATGAATCTTGAATATATGGAATGAATCTTGAATATATTGAATGAAAGTCTGAATATATTGAATGAAAGTCTGAATATATTGAATGAAAGTCTGAATATATTGAATGAAAGTCTGAATATATTGAATGAAAGTCTGAATATATGGAATGAAATTCAGAATATATTGAATGAAAGTAGGAATATATTGAATAAACTTTTAATATATGGAATGAAATTCGGAATATATTGAATGAATATTGAATATACATATATTATTTTAGCTCATTCGTGCCGGCAGCGCTTCCACTCCTGCACTAGAACAAATTAAGAAGTTAACAAACTCTTGCCGAATGAGAATTAACGGCACGTTAGTTAGGCTACAGTTTACCAATTCACAAGGCTAGGGAAATATCCACCATGAGAAGCTTACAGATTTTGAACATAACATTGCCAAGTATTTATAAACTGTGTACGTTATTGGGTACCTTAATGTGTTTAGTTGTGGAATAAATGCATGTATTCAGTGTGGTCAGTAATTTTAAGTTGGTAGGCTGTCATGAAACCGCGCACCTCTGCAACAAGCTACTGAACGAGACCAAAAGTAACCATGCAACCGCTCGGGTCTAATGTAATCAAGCGGAATTGTCATGAACACATTCATCTAAGATGCACTAGAAACAAGCCTTGGTTACTAAGCCAAACTTGCCGAGAACCAAAGATACCCACATTATTGATTGGGAAGAACATGACATACAAATGTACGTCATGTTATCCTGGTAGATGTTAATTAGTTATGTTAAGTTAATGTTGCAGGCTGCATGGTAGGTAGGCTGTCACAAGGAGATTGCGGTGCGCTGTGCACCAGGCTACTGAACGAGACCGTAACCGAGGGTTCTGCATGATTCTAATGTAATCAAAAGGGTGTCTCCCCCCAACCGCGGGCACGCGAACCGGTGACCGAATCTAATAACTCCGTAGCCCAACCAACAACCATCCGGTTGAACTGACTCGCGTAAAAGTGTCGGTTGTCCCATCACTATTCAGAATTCATGCAGTCAAAATGCGATCGTTAGAGGCCCAGTAGGCAATCGATGGTGCGCCGCCAGCGTTTTGTCGCAGGCGGGCCGCTGGTGTCTATAATGTCGTTCAGCCAGCGGCCCGCCAGCTTTTGCCGCTTTTCTCCGGATCTTAATTTGCATCAGTTAATTTGCTTCTCTGTCGGCTTTCCACCAGTGGCCCGCTCGCGGTGCACCATCGGCTAGCCACCGGAAGAGAGCGTGCGCTGTGCCTTCTTCTTTGGGATTATTGGCAGATCGCAACCAACTGAATGATGCATATACCACCCGCCTGCCCTGGCTATCTGCTCGGGACTCGCCATCTTCTTCCAGCGGGAGCAGAGAAACTACGTATCGTTTCTGAAGCATACTGAAACTACATTTTCGCTTTTGTGAACTCATGTAAGTACCGATTAGGTGTATGATTTAACCAGACTGTATTGTTGTTGGTGTATTCTAGTTAGCTAAAAATAAAGTAACATAGTTTGACAAAGAATCGAGTGATGTTCGTTTTTTTTAGTTAATTTAGCTGCTGACGTATTGGCTAGTCGCATTGTTACCGTAAATATAGCGATCAGAGCTGCCATTTTTTTGGGATAAAAAGCACTATAACGTTTAGATTTCTCAACCGATTTCAAATAACTACTATACAGACTGTACTGCATTTGGCATTTATGTTTTTTTTACTTTGTGTATTTAATGTGTAACTGATGCTTTGTCTGGTCCAGGTGCGGCCTGCTGTAACGCGCAAGGCCCCATGGCTATCCTCTAGTGCTAGCAAGTATGTACTGTAGTAACACGACATAATTATGAAATGTGCTTGGTTTTCTAAATACATCCATTGTTTATTTAGATAAGCATGTTATTGATAAGGAACAACAAAAACCGGTTGCTGTGATAACATAAACAAAATGTAGCCACCCACTCGTGCTACTACCATGGGTTTATAAGAGAACAACAGTAGCTAAACTAGCTAGCGCTAGCTACTATAAGGTTCTTCTTAGGATTTATTGGCAGATCGCAAATACATGATTGCATATACCGCCATCTACTGGTTATGAGCGTGGCTGTCTGACACCCTATACTTATTCTCCGCATTAAACTGGTTTCCCTACTAAACAGTATAATTTCTTTATCACTTTCCCGAGAATCTGTTCTCAATCAGCCTACCTGGTTAATTAAAGGTTAAAGAAACCTGTTAATTTCAATCGATTGGTTGATAAATGTTAGTGTGTTTGTTCCCATTAATTAACTTTTTCTACACACAGCCATCATATCTGTTTAGTGACATTATTAACACTTTTTTTAGCAGCTGCTTGTACTGCTACACCAGGTGCTGTCCCAGGTGCTGTTCCAAGCTATTCTACTAGTGGACACACTGGCCCTCATTTATGAAACGTGCGTACGACCTAAAACAGGCGTACGACGGGCGTACGGCGATTCTTACGCAAAGCAAGGGATTTATCAATTTGAACGTGATCGTAGGCTGCGATAAAATCTCACGTCTGGTCTGACTTCGTGTACGTAAATTCTATAGTGTGACTAGCGGTGTTCATGGTATAACCACCTTGTTCAGTGAATTGTTGAACCAGCGATCATTGATGAATGTGTCTGCATAGCAACTATCCCATATTGCAAATTACATTTCAGAATTAC
>JACXGM010032377.1:0-12721 GCA_016801145.1 Umbra pygmaea | reverse complement strand
GTTTCAGTGGCATGGTTTGCCTCGCCTAAGCGTGTAATACACACGCTGGTCCAGCATTTAAGTGTCACGGTTTGCCTCGCCTAAGCATGTAATACACACGCTGGTTCGCCTCGTCTAAGCATGTAAAACACACACTGGTCCAGCGTTTCAGTGTCACAGTTTGCCTCGTCTAAGCATGTAGTACACACGCTGGTCCAGCGTTTCAGTGTCACTGTTTACCTCGCCTAAGCATGTAATACACACGCTGGTTCGCCTCGTTCAAGCATGTAATACACACGCTGGTCCAGCGTTTCAGTGTCACGGTTTACCTCGCCTAAGCGTGTAATACACACGCTGGTCCAGCGTTTCAGTGTCATGGTTTGCCTCGCCTAAGCATGTAATACACACGCTGGTCCAGCGTTTCAGTGTCACGGTTTGCCTCGCCTAAGTGTGTAATACACACGCTGGTCCAGCGTTTCAGTGTCAGGGTTTGCCTCGCCTAATCGTGTAATACACACGCTGGTCCAGTGTTTCAGTGGCATGGTTTGCCTCGCCTAAGCGTGTAATACACACGCTGGTCCAGCATTTCAGTGTTACGGTTTGCCTAGCCTAAGCGTGTAATACACACGCTGGTCCAGCGTTTCAGTGTCACGGTTTGCCTCGTCTAAGCGTGTAATACACACGCTGGTTCGCCTCGTTCAAGCATGTAATACACACGCTGGTCCAGCGTTTCAGTGTCACGGTTTGCCTCGCCTAAGCGTGTAATGCACATGCTGGTTCGCCTCATCTAATCATGTAATACACACGCTGGTAATGAGGCACCAAACTTATTTTGAGATAAATAGATTTTTTGGATAAGTACTTCATTACCCACAACCCTAAACAATCCCACAATCCTACAGTGATGCCTCTGATTGGTGGAAGTCCATGATGTCATGAAGACAAGCTTGCGGTTACCATGGAAATATTTACTAAGCTGGCAAAAAGGCTTTGTGTTTCCAACTCTGGCAGGCTGCCCCAGATGGCAAGTGTGGTGTAGCAAAAAATATGGATAGTTAGAGAACTGTAAATACGTTTACTGAGCTGTAGATTACATGATATTTCAAGAATGGCATTGTGTAAGTGAAGTTAGCTAAAGTTACGTAACTTAACTTTCTGCCTTTACATTACTTTAACACTCACAATGGTTTATGGGATGAGTAGTTCCTTCGCTCGGAAAAGAAAATATGTACAAAGTCATGTACCTTTGACTTTTTTTGCATTTTCGGTAAATATTTTCACTTAAAATTATATTTTATATGCTTATTGCTTATGAGTCATGTCGTAGCTGGTTAGCCTAAGGCAGTGGTCCTCAAACCCTTCCATGAAGGGCCTAGTGTATGCAGGTTTTCGCTTTTACCTTGTACAAGCCTGATGGGGTAGCTCACTAATTGGTTAGTATCTCCCCTTACCTGGCAGTCTAGGTCCTAGTTATGCTCTAATTGAAAGGAAAGACCAAAAACCAGAATACACTAGGCCCTCCATGGAAGGGTTTGAGGACCACTGGCCTAAGGCATGGTCTAAAATGCTTTATATACAGATTTTTCCAAACCTCAATGGGAGAAAAGAAGGGGAAATTTACTTCCGGAACCCAAGCTCTCTCCAACAAGGGGCAGGACTGTTGAGGTCTATGTACACTCTGCTATGTCACCATGAAATTTGAAAAGTATTGCCTCCTGCAGGTAGAGCACCTTCATAATGCGTGTAATGTTCACGCCTCGGCGAGGCAAAGCGTGACACTGACACGCCAAACCAAATGGACCAGCGTGTGTATTACACGCTTAGGCGTGATACAGGGTTGGATCTAGAGGAGCTTTCTTCTTGCCTTCTTCTTCTCCTCTTCATTGGTCTCGTGGTTTACTGCTGTACTTACAGCTACTTTAATTCTAGGTTTCCCCCTAGCCACCTACAGTATGTGGGAAATGAATGGAGCAGGTATTAACTAGGCATTAACTGCCATTAAAAACAGATTGAATGCCAGTCCTCATGCAGCTCAACCACTGTAGCTCATTAAAAAGGTCACAGAGGCTCTGACTAATGAACTGGGTTTAACTGGGCTCCCATTGCCAGCCATTGTAATGTTTACCCTGACTTCCTCCCCTCAGAAGGCCCCGGGGGTCCGTGTGGTCATTGAGACGATGGTGACATAATGTTTTGGTTTACCTGCCAGGCAGGAAGCAGGAAGTGGTTCCAACTAATTATATGAAGTGTGATATGAAAACAGGAAGCAGTCATGAGTGAGAGTCAAATAAACAGAAATTGGGCCAAGTAAAATCCCAGGAAGCCCTGCGGTAATGACAAGGGGATTTCATTAAAGCCACGCTTTGATTAAACAAAGGATAACACACCATGTTGGTGAATTAGTGGATTACTTCAGAGATTACACAGCCTTCATGAGGTAATTGTGTTAGTGTAAAGTAATTATTCGACAGTTAGATAAAAGGAGAACGCTAACTCTGTAAATAACACACATCTCCACATTACGTTCCTGAAATGCATCTGACAATCTGCTTCGGTCAGTCTGAAAGTCCTGGTCTGTTAGCCAGATGTAGACCAGTGAGACAATTTAATGTGTCTATGTGACTGTCTTAGGTCACCAAATGTGTTTTAGAATCATCACAATGTTCCCTTCCTATTAAGTGAAAACCTTTTCTTTATAATTCGGGTTCGTAGTGCTCCGCATTTGCTTTTCCATCTGCCCTCAGTCATTTCAAACCTCTCTTTGCGTTGTCAGTTTCAAAGACGACAATTCAAAGTGAGCCGCCATGACGTCCAGTAGCAGTCTGTTAAATTACCTGCGGTGCCGATATAAAGATACTATTCATCTATTCATGGCTGTTCTGTTCCCAGTGTAGCTAAGATAACTACTTTACTGTCTCTAGACAACAGAGGCAGTGTTAGCTGTGTTAGTCTTTTGTTGTTTTAGTGCCAGTGGGGTAAGTGTTCATTTCAACCCTGCCTTCACTTGAGACCCCAGAAAGAAACATTGATCGGTGTTTACGAGAAGAAGAAAGAAAGAGATAAAGAGAGGGTGGTGGTGGGTGAGTTTGCACAAGTAGAAAAGGATATAGCACTAATGACCATGGATATGTGATGCTGTGATATGATTACATCATGGTATCAAGACTCTTTCAGGACAAACTGGAACAAACAGGCTTTCACCAAAGAACCATTGTATGGTATGTTTCATATTTCAGAATCACCTTTTATCCCTAAATACATTGACACATACTCTGAATTGTAATTTGTGTAATGGGGCTACAATGTTTAAGAATGCTGGGAAAACTGCAAACTGATGCTTGATGTTAAGATAGAAGTGTAGTTGCAGATCTTCAGTTTTAACATACATTCGGCCTATGAAATAACATTGAACAGCCAGGCTAACTCTATGTTTGAAGCCAGGTGTGTTGTTGACATAGAAACAGGTGGAGCCATTGGGTGGTGGAGGGGGGGGGCGAAGGGCTGTTGTGATGTGCGTACCTCATGCCGTCATGCAGGTGAAATAAAAGGGTGGGTATGTAGGCAGGCAGTGGGTGGCGTGTGAGAGTGAGGAACGATGTAGAGAGGGGGGCTGATACGCCTGTTTGAAGAGGCAGCTGCTGCCCTGGTTCACTGGCTACCCATCCTCACCTGGCTGGGTGACTAAAAGAGCTGATTAGAGAGAGAGAGATATACCTGGAGCTGGCGTGCCTTCACTACCCTGCCCCCCCCCCTCCCCCCAGAGGCAGATGCGATAAGAGTATACCGTATGTGAAATCAAATACTCTGCTGACGAGAAAAGCAACATTCATTCTTCCATTGACTTTCTTTTCTGGGCTTTCTTCTTTCGTCCCCTATTCTCAGCCGCAAGGCTGCAGACAAGGCCCTTCATCAAGTGTGCCTGCTGGTGGCTTCAGTTGAGGCAGAGGGGTTCCTGTTGTTTCCGTGTGCGTTCGTGTGCATGTGTGTCTTCATTGTCTTTCTGTTTGTGTGTTCGTGTGCATGTGTGTCTTCATTGTCTATGTGTTTGTCTGTTTGTGTCATGTGTCTGCGTGGAATCTGGATGTAGCTGGACTCAGCCGAGGTTGAGCATCTGTTGGTATGTGTTTGCAGTGCTGCGCCCTATGGGGTGGCATAGTGTGGCCTAACACAAAGCACTACAAAGACACCACGGTTATAGACCATAGGCACTACAGGATGGTTACCTAACAGAGATGGGCCTTGCCAGATGTGTACTTGCAAGAATGCGTCCATTCTGTAGCTTCAGGGGGTTGGAGGAAGTTTCGAAGAAGATGAAGTACATTCGCTTTACACCTGCTCTCAATTGTCCATCTGTTCTATTACACATAGAAGTATAATTTCAATTCATTGTAGTTGTATATCAACGGTATTCGATGAGATATCAGTTCCGTCTGCTCGCTGGGTGTTCCATCTGGTTTGAGAGTTCCACATTCTCGGACAGGGATCTTCATGGGGGGGCACATTATCTATGTTTATTCCCTTCATAAGACTGGGATGTGGAGAGAAAGACAGATGGTGTAGGAGAGCGGACAAGAAAATAAGCCACAAAATAAATGTCCTCTCAATTTCCACTGCTTTTATTTTCAGTGTGGCCACCAGCTGCATTAAGTACAGCAGTGCATCTCCTCTTCATGGACTGCATCAGATTTGCCAGTTCATGCTGTAAGATGTTACCCCACTCTTCCACCAAGGCACCTGCAATTTCCCAGACATTTCTTGGGGGAATGCCCCTAGCCCACGTCCTCCGATCCAGCAGGTCCCAGACGTGCTCAATGGGATTAAGGTCCAGGCTCTTCACTGGCCATGGCAGAACACTGACATTCCTGTCTTGCAGGAAATCATGCACAGAACGAGCAGTATGATTGGTGGAATTGTCATGCTGGAGGGTCATGTCAGTATGAGCCTGCAGGAAGGGTCCAACATGAGGAAGTCTTCCCCTTAACGCACAACATTGAGATATCTTGCAATGACAACAAACTCAGTTCAATGATGCAGTGACACACTGTTCCAGACCATGACAGACTCTCCAACTCTAAATCGATCCTGCTTGAGTGTATAGGCCTCGGTGTAACGCTCATTCCTTCAACGATAAACACGAGTCTGACCATCACCCCTGATGAGAGAAAACCATGACTCGTTCATTGGACAAGCATTAAAAACATTGTTTAAACCCTTTACAATAAAGATCTGTAACATTATTTGTCTTTTTACAAATTATCTTTAAAATACAGTGTCCTGAATAATAATAATTTAAATAATATAAAAATAATTTGGTGAGTTCATTACAGAGCCAGAAGCTGTATGTGCTGGATGCGCGAGAGAATGAGAGGTAGAGAGACCCAGACCGACCTGTGAGCAGTGGGGCTACATTAAACATTTTGTACTCTTGTTTGCTCTCTACCTCTCCATGTTAATTGTTTCTGACCTCCTGCCTGTATCCCTTTTCTCTGCTACTTTCCTGCTCCTTGCTACAAGCAAGAAAAAATGAACAACAACGTAAACAAAATGAACAACAACGTATTTCTACAGATGCAAACTGCTGGTTCATACATAAGGGACTGGTTTATACCTGGGAAAGCAGGTGATTGCAATTAAATACTAGGTAAAAACCTACTGGCGTATGTCATCAGAAACATGCACTTAATTTTGTCTGTGGTGTTAAAACAAATAATGTAATAGCCCACAGGATTATAGCTAATGTAATTACCCACATGCAATCCCCCCAGCCCCGGGTCATCTGTCTGAGCCCAGAGTACTTTGAAAGTTTAGTGATGCGCCTGCCGGGTACACAAGCAACCACACTAATGTATGACGCAATGGTTCTAAACAACAACATAAACCATATCACATCAAAACATCAACAACAAAACTAAGGAATTCAAGATAGGCCTATGAAGAACTGGCATTGCTCTTCAGTCTTAAAGTTCCTAATTTGTGACCTAATTATTGTGAAGGAGATAAATAACTAGTTCTCTCTGAATAAGATCCCAGTAGAAAGACCAATGTGCCACTGTGCATGGGACTGGCTGTGCACCCAGCATGTAGTGTGTTGGTCTGATGGTAATGGTGTGATAAGGAGGAGCCCAGGACACTCACCGCCACAGAGATCGGACGGCAGCGTTCCTTTATCAGTGCAACTACTGCCTGGCTTTCAAATGATACTTCTCCCTCAATGTCAGGAAAAAAATAACTTTTTGTGGACTACAGATTTGAAGAAGCCTGAACACTCTCCGGTCCTAATCAATGGCGACGCCATGGAGAGTGTCGAGGACTTCATCTCTGACAAGCTGGATTGGTCACTGCCTACATCCATCCTGGTTAAGAAGGCATGGCAGCATCTGTACAACCTGAGGAAGCTTAAGAAATTTGTTCTGTCCAAGAGAGCTCTCATGGTTTTCTACAGGGCCATTATCGAGAGTCACCGATAAGATTCACCACTGCATGGTATTAGGAACTTGACCCTCAGCTTAATGTATCATCGGGTCCCTACTGCCCTTCCTGGAAAACACCAGGTGCCGCAGGAAGGCAAAGGTCATTGCTCCATGGTCACATCACAGATAACTTCTTTTCTCTTGGACAATTTAGTTTCTAGTGTTAATTTAACTACAGCTTCTCACATTATCTTTTAGTAATCACTATCGATTTCTAACATACTGGTGTAACTCAGTGTACCAACTATACACCACAGTGTGATGGTTCTGAGGGATTTGTTTACATGTATTGACCATATATACGTTGGCTCTATCCTCATGTCTTATTATTATTATTATTATACACCACAGTGTGATGGTTCTGAGGGCTTTGTTTACATGTATTGACTATATATACGTTGGCTCTCTATCCTCATGTCTTATTATTATTATTATTATACACCACAGTGTGATGGTTCTGAGGGATTTGTTTACCAATATAAAATATATATAATAGTAAGAACTATGACAAAGATTTAAACTGGGGCCTTTGCTTCACAAGAAGCCCCAGTAATGACAGCCCTGGTCTGGTGACCGATTTGATTTTGAGGCTTGTCTGATGTGGGTCGTGTGGGTGTGCCAGGTAAGTTAGCAGTGTGTGTGTGCGGGGCAAGTTAGCAGTGTGTGTGTGCGGGGCAAGTTAGCAGTGTGTGTGTGCGGGGCAAGTTAGCAGTGTGTGTGTGCGGGGCAAGTTAGCAGTGTGTGTGTGCGGGGCAGCTGCTGTGACAGGGCCCGGGTGCTGCTGTAGCAGTACCAGTGTCCCCTCCTCAGTCTAGCCAGGTGGCTTTAACACTACAACCGAGCCTACAGCTGCAGGTACTGCTAGCCAAACAATAGCAGGAACAGGCAAGGTCAGGGACATGTCAAGGCTCAAATCCGACTTGCATACTCAACCACGTCTTGGCCAGTACCCCACGAGAAACAACAGACAATATTCCAGCATCTATTATGACCAACACTTTTTTCTGTTTTGCACCTTTGCCAATGCATATGACACCATAGTACTACAAGTCCAGTGTCAGTCAGCCAAGGCCCTAGTCTTCTTGAGTGAGAAGGATGATGATGGTGATTATGAGGATGGATTCTTGTCCACCTCGAACAAGCTCAACTCCATGCCGAGCTCATTCTCAGACTTTATCAAGCTGTTCCGCATCGCTGCAACAATGCCTGTGTCTATAGTATCCAAGGAGAGATTATTTTCTGTTTTAAAATGTGTCAAAAACACAAAACAATTATGATAATCTCAGATCAACAATGAGTGATGACAGATTAACCCACCTCATGCTTATGGCTGTGGAATCTACACTGGTAAAAACAAGAAACAAGGATGATCTGGTGGCAGACTTTGATCAGTTAAGGCCCAGACGCTACCCTCTTATGAACTAGACAAATAGGAGACAACAGCACCAGAAGGTAAAAAGATGTGAATAACTTTCTAATCTAAAGAGCAAACAATCACAGACAGCAGCCTGATGCTATTTGATGAATTGTACTATAGTTAATCATTGTTGGCTTTGTCAAAGCATATTGATGTTACATTAGAAACAATTTAGTGATCAGACGTGATTTAATATGTTGGATTGTCTAAGGCATAACACTGATTGCCGGTTTCTTTGTGTGCTTTTTGACCTGTGAACTCAGTGACAGTGTGTGCAGTGCTCCATATTGCACTTGGACTTTAGGTAGCAGAATCTGAAAGTATTGCACTGTATGGTCATTGTATGCATGTAGTATTACAATCTCTATGTACAATATACACTCAATCAGACCTGTTTGTCTATGAGAAGGAAAGAGACCTCGGATCGGTCCATAATATGCCCGTGAGTGAATTTGAATGTCAGTGAGTGAACTTGTTCATTCTTCCAAGATTTTTGAAAGTGCTATGGAAATATTTTGCCAACATATGTTTTAGATAAGTGCCAAACAGCCTGCAGGAATGATGTCTGTTTTTCTCTCTGTCTATAGCCTATTGCTGAAATGTGCAACAAAATAGATACGATAATTGATGTGAGAGAGATGTCTGTTAAAACAGTTTTCAATATCATAGGTCTTTGACATTATGTCCCATTGCCGATCCTTGGCTTTTGCTGAAACAACTCCCCTGGACTGTACTCTCACATCTGCAAGCAGGTGGCCCAGTCCGAACTGCAACAAAAATAGCAATATAAAGTCTTTATGTCCCAGCCCAACAACTAGCGGCCCATCGGGAAATCTCCCGGTTCTCCTGATTACTTACCTGGGCCCTGCTCATAGACACCATTTTCAATTGTCTAGTATATACAGTGCCTTGCGAAAGTATTCGGCCCCCTTGAACTTTTCGACCTTTTGCCACATTTCAGGCTTCAAACATAAAGATATAAAACTGTATTATTATGTGAAGAAGCAACAACAAGTGGGACACAATCATGAAGTGGAACGAAATTTATTGGATATTTCAAACTTTTTTAACAAATAAAAAACTGACAAATTGGGCGAGCAAAATTATTCAGCCCCTTTACTTTCAGTGCAGCAAACTCTCTCCAGAAGTTCAGTGAGGATCTCTGAATGATCCAATGTTGACCTAAATGAGTAATGATGATAAATAGAATACACCTGTGTGTAATCAAGTCTCCGTATAAATGCACATGCTCTGTGATAGTCTCAGAGGTCCGTTGAAAGCACAGAGAGCATCAGGAAGAACAAGGAACACACCAGGCAGTTCCGAGATACTGTTGTGGAGAAGTTTAAAGCCGGATTTGGATACAGAAAGATTTCCCAAGCTTTAAACATCCTAAGGAACACAGTGCAAGCGATAATATTTTAATGGAATGAGTATCAGACCACTGCAAATCTACCAAGACCCTGCCGTCCCTCTAAACTTTCAGCTCATACAAGGAGAAGACTGATCAGAGATGCAGCCAAGAGGCCCATGATCACTCTGGATGAACTGCAGAGATCTACAACTGAGGTGGGCGAGTCTGTCCATAGGACAACAATCAGTCGTATACTGCTCAAATCTGGCCTTTATGGAAGAGTGGGAAGAAGAAAGCTATTTCTGAAAGATATCCATAAAAAGTGTTGTTTAAAGTTTGCCACAAGCCACCTGGGAGACACACCAAACATGTGAAAGAAGGTGCTCTGGTCAGATGAAACCAAAATTGAAATTTTTTACAACAATGCAAAACGTTATGTTTGGCGTAAAAGCAACACAGCTCATCACCCTGAACACACCATCCCCACTGTCAAACATGGTGGTGGCAGCATCATGGTTTGGGCCTGCTTCTCTTCAGCAGGGACAGGGAAGATGGCTAAAATTGATGGGAAGATGGATGAGCCAAATACAGGACCATGCTGGAAGAAGAACTGAGACTGGGACGGAGATTTGTCTTCCAACAAGACAATGATCCAAAACATAAAGCAAAATCTACAATGGAATCGTTCACAAATAAACATATCCAGGTGTTAGAATGGCCAAGTCAAAGTCCAGACCTGAATCCAATCGAGAATCTGTGGAAAGAACTGAAAACTGCTGTTCACAAACGCTCTCCATCCAACCTCATTAAGCTCGAGCTGTTTTGCAAGGAGGAATGGGCAAAAATTTCAGTCTCTCGATGTGCAAAACTGATAGAGACATACCTGAAGCGACTTCCAGCTATAATCGCAGCAAAAGGTGGCGCTACAAAGTATTAACTTATTTTTGCATGCCCAATTTTTCAGTTTTTTATTTGTTAAAAAGTTTGAAATATCCAATAAATTTCATTCCACTTCATGATTGTGTCCCACTTGTTTTCTGATTCTTCACAAAAAATTACAGTTTTATATCTTTATGTTTGAAGCCTGAAATGTGGCAAAAGGTCGAAAAGTTCAAGGGGGCCGAATACTTTCGCAAGGCACTGTAGTAGCTACATTTCACCAATTCGCTAGTACAGTGGTTCTCAAACCCCTTTTCGGGGACCCCCAGATCTCACACATTTTTGTTGTAGCCTTGAACTTGCTCAGGTGATGCAAGCAGGTATGCTGTTGATGATTAGTCGACAAGTTGATTCAGGTGTGCTAGCTCTGGGATACATCTAATATATGACATGGCTGGGGGTCCCCAGGAGAGGTTTGAGAAGCACTGCTCTAGTAGGTATATGCAGCATCAGTCATTCATCCCTTAACATTCTTTGTGTAACTCCAGACTATTGTCTTTATTAAAAAGCCTAATTTGAGACCTAATTTCTCAGGTGCTGTAATAGCTACAGACTCCATTTAAAATGTTGTCATATGCTGATGGAACATACAATTACTTCTACATATAGGTTATACTGCTAACACAAGCTAAATATTTACATTTGAGTAAGTATGCAATGTTAGTAATTAATATCTTACCATTCTCAGGGCTGTTGTGAAACCAGAAGTAAACACACCTTCTGGCACCTTCTAAAAACATTTTCACATTTTAAAAACACACTGCTTTGTTATTTAGCTAAACTTAAAGTTTACATGTGCTATTTATGTAAACTTTTTTTTTAAGAACGATTGTGTTGCTTTTAATATAAGTCGATTTTTTGGAAACAATGTCTGTTTTTTGTCTACTTCTCATTTAGTTTATTTGTGGACCAAGCATCATCTGTTGGTGATGAGAAGAACCTGTGGGTTATGAGTCATCCCGTGCATCACTAATAAAGACGTCTGTAGGACACGGACAAAGGTTTCCTTTTGACAGAGAATGTCCATGAAGTTCCTTCTATGTCACCACACCTCCCTCACTCTCTCCGTTTCCATATTCTCCAGTCAGGCAGTCTCGTCCCCGTCAGCACAGTGATTCACAGCCCAGTCACAAAGGAATGCATCGCTCTGTCAACTTCTCTAGTCATGTCTCCTTCTCTTTTTCACTCAGGCAGCAAAATGACCACTCTCCCTCTCTCCCTCTCTCCCTCTCTCCCTCTCTCCCTCTCTCCCTCTCTCTCTCTCTCTCTCTCTCTCTCTCTCTCTCTCTCTCTCTCTCTCTCTCTCTCTCTCATTTGTTGCTCTGGGCTCCCTAAAGATGAAGTCACACCATGTTTCAGGCAATGAAACATAATTACTGAAACATACATTGTCATTCAAACATGGAATCAAACTTTTTCTGTTTCCATTGTTCAAAGTGGTTTTAGAGATGCTCCCACAATTAATCTGTCCTAACACACATTATGTCACCTCACAGACATTAACGCCCTGACTCCGGAAAGGTGTGACTTTTCGAGTGACAAGAGCTGATGGTGTTAAGAATGTGGGTAAATGGTTTGCCACGAAACTAGCATGATAAACTACAACACACTCTCGCACACAACACACACACACACGTGCGATACCTGAAAGACCTGGTTAATCATTTTATATGGTATGCTGGGTCATTGTCGGCTTCTATTTCAGAAGTGAGATGTAGGTGATGAAAGTTTGTCTAGCTACGTTTCACAAGGTCATATGTCCAGATTCCTGTTTGAAATGGCCCTCTCTTAAGCAACTTAATATCCAGGTGATGGCGGCTCAGAATAGTCACCAGTTGGCACTGTGGTTCATTACGTAGAAAATACAGAGCTGTCTGTCTACAACTCAGAGAGAGAGAGAGAGAGAGAGAGAGAAATGGGAAAAGGAGGCATCCTGTACAGCAGCGCTCCTTGTCTTCTGTAAAAAGCACTTTTTTAATGGAAATATTATAAGGCATTTTACTGTACATACAATTTGATATTGCATTTGTTTTCAACAATACAACTGTATCTATAACTGTCATTGATGTCAAATTTATTATTATTATTATTTTATTTAACCTTTATTTAACCAGGTGGGCACGGTGAGAACAATTTCTCATTTAAAACGGCAACCTGGCCAAGATAAGGCAAAAAAGGTGCAAGTACAGACAGAGTTACACATAAATACAAATACACAAGTATTACACAAAGGGTACAATAAAGACAAAAGATAAAAAATACAGTTGAAATACAATCGAAATTGAACGCGGCAGATGTAGGTACATGTACAATTAGTGCAAAGAAATCTTAGATTTAGAGGTAGATCGAATTAGTGTACATAGCAATACAATGTAATAATTTGACATTAGTATGAAAATTTACTGTGCAAATGGAAGCAGTGCAAATAACAGTTGAGAAATAATATATTTAAAAATAAATACTGTTCAAGTCAGTATATAAACAGGTGCTTATTTGGCAGAGTGCCACGGAAATGGATCAGATAGGGAAAGGTAGTGAACATGTGCGGGGGGGGTCAGCAGG
>JACXGM010032376.1:0-12651 GCA_016801145.1 Umbra pygmaea | reverse complement strand
AGGAGGAGAAAGAGGAGGAGGAGAAAGAGGAGGAGGAGAAAGAGGAGGAGGAGAAAGAGGAGGAGGAGAAAGAGGAGGAGGAGAAAGAGCAGCTATTTGGGGATTTTCCAAAATACATTAGCGTAGTTCTAGTCATAGTTATGAACAATGTGTTGAAACACTTTGGGCCCTATTTTAACAATCTAGGCACATGGCGTGTCCAAATCCACTTTTGCTAGTTTGACAGCAGATAAAAGGGTCCATGTGCCAGGCGCATGGTCTAAGTGTTGTACTAAGTGTCTTCATCAATTCCTTGGTGTGTTGAGAGGTACATTGCGTTTAGGCCTCTGTGCAGGCTACTCGAGTTCATCCAAAAGGGACACACACAGGGACACACACAGTCATAATGGAACAGGAAAGGGCCTTTCCCAACCTGTTGCCATAAAGCCCTGAAAAACAGCTCCAGACCAATAGTAGGGGTGTCCACATACAGTACTTTTGGCTTCATACTGTAGGTGTATATGGCTAATATGCCATGGCTAAGTACTACACCGTGTCACAAATGATTATGCAAATTGAATTAAGTGTCATAAACATTAAATATTTTGTTTTTCAATCAAAATCATGGATGGTATTGTATCTCTGGTCTCTTTGGATCACTGAAATCAATCTCATACATTTGTGATAATTAGTTTGCCAGGTGAGCCCAAGAAGGATGTTCCACATTATTAAGCAGGCCAAAGGTTTCAACCAATATGGGAAAGAAAAAGGATCTCTCTGCTGCGGAAAAGCGTCAAATAGTGCAAAACCTTGGATAAGGTATGAAAACATTACATATTTCACAAAAACTTAAGCATGATCATTGTACTGTAAAAAGATTTGTGGCTGATTCAGAGCACAGATGGGTTTGTGCAGATAAAGGCATAATTAGGAAGGTTACTGCCAGACAAATTGATCAGATTATAAAAGCAGCTGCTAAAATGCCATTACAAAGCAGCAAAAAGTTATTTGAAGCTGCTGGTACCTCTGGAGTCCTGCGAACGTCAAGGTGTAGGATCCTCCAGACTTGCAGTTGTGCACAAACCTACTATTCAGCCACCCCTAATTAATGCGCACAGTAAAATCGGTTGCAGTGGGCCCAGAAATACATGAAGACTCATTTTTAAACAGTCTTGTTTACTGATTAGTGCCGTACAACCCTGGATGGTCCAGATGGATGGAGTAGTGGATGGTTCGTGGATGGCCATCATGTCCCAATAAGGCTGCGATGTCAGCAAGGAGGTGGCGGAGTCATGTTTTTTGGCCAGAATCATGGGGAGACCATCTTTCATGGTACAAAAATAAGAACCATGCTTTCCGTAGCAAAATCATCTTCATGCATGACAATGCACCATCACATGCTGCAATGAATACCTCTGTGTCATTGGCTGCTATGGGCATAAAAGAAGAGAAACTCATGGTGGCCCCCATCCTCCTCTGACATTGAAAATCTTTAAAGCATCCTCAAGCAAAAGATCTATGAGGGTGGGAGGCTGTTCGCATCAAAACATCAGCTCTGGGAGGCTATTCTGACATCCTGCAAATGCAAAAAAGCTTGTGAAGGTCATATCAAAGAAGGGGTCCAATGTTAACATTGCCCTGTTAAGATGTGTTTGATTGAAATACCATAAATACTTGTGTATAAGTCGATCTCGTGTATAGGTCGAAGGCAGTTTTTGACCAACAAATATGAAATATGCTATGACTCGTGGATAAGTTGAGGGTAAATCTTGGGGCTATGAAATTATGTGATATTTATAGGGCTGTCTTCACCAAGGCTCCATTGATTTCTCTTACAATCGACCAACTGTCATTTTGAAGTGATTTTTTCTAGAATGTTACACATTAAGTTTTTAATTAAATGATTTTGTTTGATGCTAATTAAACTAAATTAACTAAATTAGTTAGTTTAGGCAAAAAGGTTTGGGAAAAGCAGGGAATCCGTTTTCTGGTCCGCATAAGCATAGAAAGAAAGTTTGTCCTACCTGTCCCCAGGAGCCAGTGACCCATTGTGCACAGGGTTGGCTGTTACACGCCTGGATGTTGCTGGGCAGAAAGTCCTCGTCACAACCGTTCTCTTCTGGACAGGTTACCAGACGCTGCTGTTCCCCTCCCCCACACACCTCGGAGCACTGGGACACGCGCACAACAACACACACACTCATTACAAAGTATTACATTGGCTGTGCATAGCACTTTTCCAAAGATTTCAAAGCACTTAATATTGCATAAAGAGATTTCATGAATATTAAAAATATTATTTAAAAATATATATATTTTTACCTCAGGAATATCAAAGTTCTTTAACTGTGAATGTCCATCAAGCATTATGATTTATAATTTATTGAAACAATTGCCAAATAAAAATATTTTTATTTTAAAGATAGTATATGTTTATACATTTCCCCATTCATAAAAGTTATTTAAAAGTGGTGAGGCTTCAAATGAAAGTTTCGGCTTTGTATCATCTACAAATTAGTCTTAAGCGATGCCTTGGGTACAGCCAAGGTCTTTTAATTATTTTGTGTGGCTGATTAGATTTTGTGACCAAAAATAATCACGTTATTCCTTCTCTGGCTGTGTCAGGAAACACATAACTTCAAGAAGAATTCTGGGTAGATGGTCCAAATACTGTAGAACCATTTAAAGTGGGTCACCAGCCTTCTGCTGTCTGTTAAAAAAGCACTGTATGATGCAAATATATTCGGCATTCTGTACATAATCACCTGTTTGTGAGGCTTTCATGACAACAACACATTTACTTTTAATATATTCATAAGAAGAAGCCTTTTTATGGAGATAACTTATCCTCTAAAAAACAAGGGGGAGAGCGGAGTAAGGAGACTGACAGCAGATGATAGTGGCTGAGAGCTGGTGATGAGGTAAAGAACTAAACAAACCTGACCCCAGGATGAGGAGTACCAGTCCAGGCAGGGATGGGGGTTGCAGGGCATGCGTGTCACCGGCCTGGGGGACACCACCTGGCAGTGGAAGGGCCGCAGAGGCCTCTGGTCCCTTGGGTCAAAGCACTGGATCTCACGTAACATCACCCCCCCACCACAGCGTCTGGAACACTGGGGCGAAAGATGATCCTGTTAACGTCGTGATGAAAACAATTCCACAGTACTATACTACACTCACCGATTTAGTACAACAGTAAAGTAATAACATAAAATTATATTCCATTATTAGCACGACTGAGAGACAAGATCATAATACAGAGTTTTCTGTGTAACCGTGAGTGATCGTCAAACATTAATTTTGGTTCCCGTGTTTTTTGATAGTCAAGATGGCACTCTGTAGATACTCTGGAGATATGTATTCAATAAGAAAGTATCAAAAAATGAATTTAGTGATTGATAAAGCTTAAATTTAGGTTTACAATTAGGGTTAGGGAAATGGTTAGTGTTAGGGATAGGAAAATGTTTAATGTTTGGGTGAGTGCTAGAAGATAGATACATACCGTAGTCTGTATATGGTATAGTCAGTAAAGCATCTACAGATTGACTATCCAAATAACGTTTTACCTTCATTTTTCATCCACTCTTTAAAGGGGAAAACTGACAAAATTCTGTAATTTGTCTACAGTACAGTATGTTCCTAAATCGTTTGATACAACTGCGAAATAATGATAATTTTCAGGAAAAACTAATATTCTTAAAAAATAAAAGTAAAAAATCTGGAAGCCCAATTACTTTTGGTGCATAAAATACACATATGATAAATGTCAGTTGTGGGGTTTCAAACCACAGGGCTAGCATCCGGTATGGCAAAGTGATCCAAAAGCGGAAGTGCTTTAAACCTGCATTCTATCTGAATTCCAGCCGGGGGCGACACATGCAGTTGCAAAAGGAGGTTGGTTTCTGTAAAGGTCTATGAGAAAATTTGCCACTTCTCACTTGATTTATTACCTTAGTAAACATTTTCATAATGAGTTAATGGTCTCAATCGCTAGTTTTTAGTCTTCTGCAATACAGAATGATGTTAATCTTTTGAATTATGGTCTCTTTGATTTTAAAATTGGCAATAAAGCAGGGGGTGATGTAGAGATTGTGTCACTTTGGTCGCCTAATAATGTCTTGTTCAGCGTTCTGTTGTACGGCAAGACACTCAAAGGACGAAGCAGTTCAGTTTTTACGGTAAGTAACGTTACATTTTGTTTTAATACTGTTTTTTGTTAGCCAACCTTTTTGTTAGACACTGTCTCGTCTAAAATGGTCTCATCTGCAACCAAGATGGCTGCACCGGTAACGGCAAACTCAATTACTCAAATCAATCTCCACAAACCAATGGGTGACATCACACATGTCCCGTCCAGTAGTATTTACAGTCAATGTTTCAAAGATACCTTTTCTGACTTCTACGCCAATCTGAACGGAAAACCAGATCGTGTGCTTCTTTCCAGCCCAGTGCTAGTAAAAAAAGCTGTCTTCTAATTTCATACTGCAATAGCTTCTAAACACAACATACCATTGGCCTATTAATTATATATTCTTAATCTGATATCCTCCCGGGTTGAGAATAAATAATTGAAAGAGCAGTGTGAATTAAAAAAATGAAGTCTGCATTTCATACTTTACAATTTGAACAGCCGTCTGAAAAGCAGGAAATTAGGGAGTGAGTTGGCTCGTCAGCAGAGCGCTAAGAAAATATACGTTTTAAACAATACAATTTTATTATACAAAAAGTATATGTTCTGTACCAAAAGCAGTTGGGCTTCACAGTTTTGGGATTTTCTTTGTGAAAGAACATTTAGTTCGACATCAAACTTGTATCAAACACATTCATCTGCACAGAACCTTTGTCTCCAGTTGACGCAGCACTCGCGCTAGCTCTACCCTGTTCTCCCTGAGTGAGAGAGTTGACTGATGAGCCAAACCGTCAAATAAGTACTTCAAACAATTTAGGAACATAGACAAACGATTTAGGAACATAGACAAATTATAGAATTTCGTCTTAAGGAATTGTGATACAACACCTGTTTATCATTGATAGAGCAGCATTTACCTTGGTCCAGTTGCCGATCCTCCAGGACGAACAGGGCCGGAGGTAGCAGCGCCGGGCAGGCGCGGGCCTTTTAGCCAGGTCACAGTCAGAGTCCAGTCCAGTGCTGCAGACCACAAGTCTCCAGATGGCTCCCAGACCACAGCTAGTAGAGCACTGCAGCAGGGAACATCTCAGTGTCTTTTAATCTGCTGTAGGTGTCAAATCCTTTCAGATTCACAGAGATTAGCCACTCTGGGTTAATCTGAGGTAAAGTACTCATTTACACATGTAACACAGTTAACTATGAGGTAAAGTACTCATTTACACATGTAACACAGTTAACTATGAGGTAAAGTACTCATTTACACATGTAACACAGTTAACTATGAGGTAAAGTACTCATTTACACATGTAACACAGTTAACTATGAGGTAAAGTACTCATTTACACATGTAACACAGTTAACTATGAGGTAAAGTATTCATTTACACATGTAACACAGTTAACTATGAGGTAAAGTACTCATTTACACATGTAACACAGTTACTATGAGGTAAAGTACTCATTTACACATGTAACACAGTTACTATGAGGTAGTATAGTCACAGGTTCAAGCTTGACTATGGGTTCTCTGACTATCCCCGGGCCTCCTGCACGAGGCAGCGCAAATTGGCATAGCGCTGCCCAGGATTTGGGTTAGATAAGTCTGATTATCTATCCTGTCACGTGCCAGCGACTCCTTATTTCCAGATTGGGTGCTTGTAATTTAAATCACGGAAGTATAGTTGGTGAACGTAATCATCCTGTGCATGATCTGACTAAAGGCTTCTGTGTTGGATTCGCAGGTTAAAAGAATCGACAGTTAGATGATGTGGTTGGATGAACCATGTGTCATCCCACAAATCTGTCCAGGGAGTTGTGGAGCTGCCAACAAGGCAGGATTAGAGGGAATTTGGCAGGGGAGAGAAATGGGGAAAAACCTCAAAAATCTAAAAACACTATGAAAGGTAAAGTAATAAGGTAAAGTAATAATTTAAACACGCAACACAGTTAACTATGAGGTAAAGTACTAATTTGACACACGTAACACAATTAACTATGAGGTAAAGTACTCATTTACACATGTAACACAGTTAACTATGAGGTAAAGTAGTAATTTACACATGTAAAACAGTTAACTATGAGGTAAAGTACTCATTTAACACACGTAACACAGTTAACTATGAGGGACCTCTCTTTTCTGCACAGACTGAATGTGGTTAATAATGTGAAATGTAATTTGATCTCACGCTTAATAAAACAAAGGCGTAAAGCAGCGTGCCTCATGTCACCGTGACCTGGAAAGACTTCTGAATTTCCCTGATGGTGATCTGAAAAGGTCCTTCATTAATCGGGCTATACTGTATGTTGCATAACCTGAGGCCATGGCTGCAGTGAGTCAGCCTAATAATGGGACGGGGGACATTAATAGCAGCACACAGATAGGCTTTGTTCCTCCCACACACCGTATTTACAACAGGAGGAATGTGTGGAATGAATGGAGAATAGTGCCACTCACTGCACTCCAGTTACTAGCTCTCCAGAAGACAGCTGTGGTGACCGAGGTTGGAGCGAGGCTGGGCACTGGGGAAGGCGGTGGTGGGGACTGGGGTGTGGTGGGAGAATGGGTTGGCAGGGTCGCTGGATCAGGGGCCGGCACCCTGGGTCTCATGCCACCCTGGGGAGTGGCATCGCTGGCATCCGCTGTGGGTTGGTATGTGAGTGGGGTATCCATGCCCCTTGATCTCAGCATCGGGGGGACGAAGATCTCATTGTAGTCGATCTCCGGCCACTTAGGAGCTGCAGGGCCGGCTATTGCCACTTTGGATGGACCCGTTCCAAGGGTGGTGGAGTGTGTACTGCTGTCTGCCCTTTGCTCAACGGTTTCTGCCTCTGTTAAAGTAGACGGAGGTGGGGACTGAGGTAGAGAGTTGGTTCCAGTTAATGATGTGCTGTGTTGGTCGTTCTCAGGGAGCAAATAGCCAGAAGTGACGGAAGGAGATGGTGGAAGATGTTGCTCTAGGGTGACAGGCTCTGAGCTTCCTGTAGAGTCCCTGATGTCAGAGGGGGGATCAGTTTCAAAGTCCTGCTGATTAAAGTCAGAGTCTTCATGGTAAATCACATAGTTCTCAGTGGTGTCTGTGGTTGGTGTCTGGATTGGCAGCAGTGTGACCATTAATGGCGTCTCAGACGGCGTTGTAGTGAAGATGCTGTCCTTGTGTGGTTCAAGCTCAAATATAGCACCGAGTGAAGGTGATTCCAATGGTGGAACCGAGCTCTCCGTTTGTCCCTGGGAGCCAGGAGACTGTAATCTAGTTGTAGTCTCCTGGTGGGAACTGTATTCCAAATCACCCACCTCTTTGTTTTCTACTCCCAAAACTGTTTTGGCCATTTGGCCATTTTCGTAAACATTACTGACAGGAACAATAGTGGTGTATTCCATATTAATATTAACATTTTTGTTAGAGCTGTCTTCCACCTCAAAACCAACATGACTGTCAGAGTGTTCACTTGACTTCATCCCATTCTGGGGACCATGTGTGCCGTCTGTCGCCGCTATGCTTGTCGACACAGGGCTGGGTGCTGTACCGAAATCTTGAGGCCAACCGATCTTAACATTTGTCCATCTTTGCGAAAACCTAGGTGGTGATTGTGTGGTGGAAACGGGCAGAAAGTAGTCTTCGGAAAGAAACAGCTCATCTTCCTGACTTTTTGTTTCCAGATGGTTCCCCGGATTTGATTTGCCATCAACCTCCAAAAGGTCCTCTACATTGTCTAGACTTCGGTCTTGTGGCTCTTCATTCCCTCCACTCTGAGGAGTGGTAGGACTAGGTGAGGTGGCAGTAGGAACATATATAGAACTTTCTCTGTAAACGTTTTCTTCAGCACCGGAGCCGAGCTTAGGCTTTTGTTGTGGAAATAATACAGGAGAATCCCCCAAGTCTTTGCCATTGTTCCCCAAGTCTTTGCCATTGTTCCCAAAGTCAAAGTCGTACGAAAGGTCCTCGTGGAATTTGATGAAGTTGTAGTCATAGTAAAAATCGTCCACTGGTATGTTGTTTTTGGCTGACCTGTCAGAAGACTTTTCAATGTCATTTTGGTGGGGGATAATATTGTTCCCACCGTTTGTCCTCGGCTGAGCTCTTGTTGTGCTGTGCTTCATTATGGGATTGGCATCAGGGATGAAGTTGATTTCATTGATTTCCTTGCTGGACGAGCCACTGCCAGACCAGTCGCTGTTGCTGGCATAGATGTCAATGGTGTCAGGACAATCTTTGAGGTAGCACGCTATAAGGACACTGGGCTTCTTTCGAGGCTCGCAGTCCACCCCTGTGTTTCTAGAACAGATTACCACTCGGCTGCGCACGCCGCCACCGCAGGTCATTGAGCACTATGGGAAAAAAGCAGAAGAGAACAAAAATACATCTTTATTGGAGCAATATCTCCAATCAGTGCACTGCAATATCATATGTCCATAATATATCTGTAGCAATATTAGACTGTTAAAATTGTTTTACTATATTTTTTTCATCAGAACTGTTTTTGGGTGCAGACAAAACAATTAAAATGTAAAAAATGATTCCTTTCAATGTGTGTAAATAATAAATGATGGTCTTCCCTCAAGAGTTTCACTAACAAAATGCAAAACGGGAAAAGCAACATTTCTGTAATTTCCTAGTTGTGAAAAATGTCTGTGGTTCACTAAATTTTTATTCCTGTAAACCAATAACAGTCATATGAACTGAGTGATATTAAAGATATATTATACTGTACAGATATTATTATAAATATTAAAAAAAAATTTTTATAAACATAGATTTTACAGCTGTTGAAAGCCAGTGGCCAAAAGTAAAAATAAAATGTGAATGCTTGTTAGATGGGTCGAATACAAACTGCTGTTTCTACAAGTAACCTACATTAGTTACCACTTTGAGGAAAAATAATACACATTGCTTTTTTAATGTCACCTTTATAAAAGAATTGTACTGTGTAAATACTGTGTATTCAGGATGTACTCAAAGGTGACAAAGGGTTATGAAGGACCTGATCGTCTCAGAAGTGTTTATTTGTGTTTAATACATACTTTATAGCATAACTCAGTGTACTTACCAATCCAAGATTTAGATCTTACAGGGAAATGTAAAATATTATTCATGACAAAAGTATAACGTGCACTCACTTCATAAATGGTATTAATAATAACACCTGTAAACACAGCTCAGTTTAGTTTACAATGGTTATATTGGGATAATCCTCTTTATATCATTCTCATGCAGACAATAGTTAACTCTGGTGAAATGTGAGTGCAACTACAGTATGGAACTTCTTTTTCCACTAAACAAGACGAGACCTGATGTTCCTTTCTTCTCCAGCCTCTTTCATCTCAGCGTGAGTGCATTCCCCAGAGGGCGTTCTCACCTCTGACCAGTTGCCTGCGGACCAGTCTGCGGGGCAGGGTATGTGTGTGTTACAGGGCGCCACGGACTCAGGTTTGGGCATGTGCTGGCATTCAGAGGGCTGCAGGGCTCTTTTCTCCTCCAGACCCACTGCCTGGATGCACAGCACTGACCTCTTGGAGAGTCCTTGGGTGCCGCAAGAGGCCGAGCACTTCTGCCACTCACCCACCCACCATCTGGAGAGGTCGACAGAGAAAAACAAAAAGAAAGAGTAACTGATAAATTCAGAAAGAATCTCATTTGATGTTTCAACTCTTTCCGCCGTACTTGTGATTTTCCATGGAATGCTCTTGTTGAATGTGGCTGTTGGTTTGTTTTCCATCAGGACAGACGATTAATGTAATTATTGTTGTTGTTGTGCGAAAATATCTACCATTTTGCTCTTTTTTTTAAAGCAGACACCACTCTAAATTTAGTCTAACAGTTTTATGACTCTAGTGACAGGAAATTGTACTCAAAATCTCTTCTGAAGTTTCACAATTGTATGTTAGTCCATAGTCAAAATGTGGTGGTATATTTTGCCATTTCTGAAAAGTGTATGTTTTGGAGAGGCATGGTTAGAGTCTGACAGAAGTGATAACCACACTATAAAAATTATATATCTACAATTTAATAATAACAACAAACTTGGTGTACTTGATTCCAACATGTACATTATTCACATCACAATATTATATCAGTTAATCAATGTCTACCTACTGTAATTTCTAGTGTCATCTCTGAGTGTCAAGTCTTATCAAGTTCTTCGACCTGTCCGAACCAGTCAACATGTATGTGCTTGTTTTAAAGCTGTGTATTTAATTGTATATTAAAGTGTATTTAATTATACTTGGTGTATGTTTGAAAGTGTTTTCATGTGTTTTCAAAGACATTCATTATTTATGTGTGTTTATATCCATCTTTGAGGTTGTAATATCATACAGGCTGTGCAGTGGGTCTTTTCTGAAAATAAATGCTGTACGCTCACATGGCTGGGCAGAGCTCCTCATTGCATCTGGCTCGTTTGTCATCAGGACGGGTGGCTGGGTCACAGTAGTGTTCTTCCACGATACCTGAGGTTCTTTCCACGCAGTGAACAATCTGTCGCTGGACACCTGGAATCCCAGGGTGAGACAGAGTACAGTACCAGCTATTAGACACTTCACAGACACACAAACACACAAACGCACAGATGCAGATTCACACACACACACGCACAAGACACAGAGTCACACACATGCACAGACACACAGTCACACAGACAGAGACACAAAGACACACAAACGCACAGACACACAGTCAGTCACACAGTCACACAGGCACACACACACAGAGACACAAAGACACACAGTCTGTAATGAAATACTCCATGGGTAAAAAGAACAATATTTCTTTAATACCGTTCAGGCAAAGGTACAGAGGTAAAATCCAAGGCAGAATAATCTAACAAAGCAGGGGTCAGGCCAGAATAACAATATCAGAACACAGGCTAAGGTACATAGGATAATCCAAAGCAGAACAATATATAAACAATGCAAAGGTCAAACCGGAATATCAATAACGTAATGGAATACTCAGAATGGAGAAGAATAATACTCACAATACCTCGCGAAGAGGCAATGGTGTGTGTGTGCTTGATATATGGACTGGGTGAGAGCAGGTGTACAGAATTAGGGTGATTGAGTCTGGGTTATGGGAATTGTAATTCTGAGCAATCTAGGAAGGGGAAGATGTAGTTCTCAGGGAAGAGGAACTGGGAAACGTTACACAGTCACACATGCACACTGAGAGACAGACTAACAGACATAAAATGTTTCATCTCATGTGAACGCAAACTTGAAATATGTGTGAACAGTGACACATTTTCTTGGCTTTGTATTTCAGAACTATAGATCTCGAAAAAATAACAGTGTCGTTAGAGAGTCAGATGATGTAGTTGGAAGGTTGCCGGTTTGACTCCTGAGTGGGCCAAATGTTGTGTCCTTGAGCAAGGCTCTTCACCCTAACTTACTCTTGGGGATGTCCCAGTACTTACTGTACATCCTTCTGGATAAGGGCATCTGTTAAATTACATAAATGTAACGGCTGAAAGTGGAGAATGCTAGCTTCAATGTCAACGTGTGATCATTTATATTGAATTGACCATTTATAAATTACAGGATACCTTTGAAATGGTCCCTCCATTTTATATTACCAAAAGTATTTGACCAGATTAACGTTACGCACAAAGTCTATTCCTTGGCTGCATATTCTTAGCATACAATGATTTCTGCAAATCGGTCGGTAGGATGCCATCTTTAATTTCTGCCTGGTTCAGGACCTTTTTTCCTTCCGTCTCGTCTTCAATCAGTCAGATTGGGGGACTGATTTGGCCAGTCAAGAATGTTTCTCTACACGATCCTCTTTTCATCACTCTGGAAAAGGTTGACATGTCTAGCCTGCCCACAATACATGCAGTGTTTTACTTTTCATGGACTTTTTATGCCAGTGTCTTTTAAAAGCTTTGTTTCTGCCTCTGTAAACCTGCCAGGGAAGTCTTCAAATGGTTGGGGCTGACAGATCCAAGCCTAGCTTCTGTTTTCTGATCTATCAAACATTTGTTCATTCTTCACTGCACTTTGTTCTCAGGTAATTTGTCATTTCTGAGCTCACTAGGGCTTGCTTTTTAAATAACCAAACTGTAGATTTTGGTAGACATAATGTGTTGATTTTTCTCTGACTTATTTATTCTGATTATCAGCGTTATGCATACCTGCAAACTCAGAAGGGCTGAAAAAGGTGACACATTTTATAAAGCCCCCCCCAAGACAACATTTTCTTCAGGTAGAAAAAACTAACTCTGACTGTATTATTCAACGTTAAATGGTTCACCAGAGCAGGTGTTTCATCACTCATTAACGTTAAATCAGACACCAATGGGTCTTGTTTCATTAAATTACGTGTTCATTTTTATTTCGCTCATCTCTATGACAGGATGTACATAAAAATCTGATAACAACACTAATGCAGTGGAGATAGCCTTGACAAAATCCTTCACATTGAACTAACATGTGTAGGTTAACAACACAATTTGCTGATCTTACGTTAGCTGACTTACAGCCCTATGCATATATTTCATATTGATGATAAAGACAGTCTACTTCGTCATTCAGAGACCATGCTTATAAAGCTG
>JACXGM010032375.1:0-12652 GCA_016801145.1 Umbra pygmaea | reverse complement strand
TACTTGACACTGGACTTCAGGCATTTTGGCATTGCCTTCTCCCCAGTCTTCCTCCAGACTCTGGCACCTTGATTTCCGAATGACATGCAAAATTTGTTGTTGTTTTGTTGTGCTGCTTCTCTGTAGCCCAGGTCAGGCGCTTCTGCCGCTGTTTCTGGTTCAAAAGTGGCTTGACCTGGGGAATGCGGCACCTGTAGCCTTTTTCCTGCACACGCCTGTGCACGGTGGCTCTGGATGTTTGTACTCCAGACTCAGTCCACTGCTTCCGCAGGTCATCCAAGGTCTGGAATTGGTCCGTCTCCACAATCTTCCTTAGGGTCCGGTCACCTCTTGTCGTTGTGCAGCGTTTTTTGCCACACTTTTTCCTTCCCACAGACTTCTCACTGAGGTGCCTTGATACAGCACTCTGGAAACAGCCTATTTGTTCAGAAATTTCTTTCTGTGTCTTACCCTCTTGCTTGAGAGTGTCAATGATGGCCTTCTGGACAGCAGTCAGGTCGGCAGTCTTACCCATGATTGCGGTTTTAAGTAATAAAACAGGCTGGGAGTTTTTAAAAGCCTCAGGAATCTTTTGCAGGTGTTTAGAGTTAATTAGTTGATTCAGATGATTAGGTTAATAGCTCGTTTAGAGACCCTTTTCATGATATGCTAATTCATTGTTTTCAAGACACGTATCTGACATTAATTAGTCGTAACGTTGTGAATTTTATAGCTACACTAAAACAGAGATATTTGCTAGAATCCCAAGATTCTAAGCCTCAAGTACATATACACATACACAAGGCATTTATATATAACCTAAAGAATGAGCGTGGTAGATGTGTTTCTAGTTGGCATTTCGATTTTAATTGAGAAGAAAAAAAACATTACTGTTTGCAATATGTGTAGTTGAAACTCACAGTCATAACGTCGTAAATTTTACAGCTGCACTAAAACCGAGATTTCTACTAGAACCCCAACATTCTAAGCTTTAAGGAGATATAAGACATTTATATATAACCAAATGAATGAGGGTGTTATTGTCACGTTGTTGGGTGTAGTGTAGAGAGAGGGGCCCTCATTTATGAAACGTGCGTATGACCTAAAACAGGCGTACGATGGGCGTACAGCGATTCCTACGCAAGGCAAGGGATTTATCAATTTGAACGTGATCGTAGGCTGCGATAAAAACTCACGTCTGGTCTGACTTCGCGTACGCAAATTCTATAGTGTGACTAGCGGTGTTCATGGTATAACCACCCGGTTCAGTGAATTGTTGAACCAGCGATCATTGATGAATGTGTCTGCATCGCAACTACTCCATATTGCAAATTACATTTCAGAATTACGAATTAACTATATACAGCACATTGCTATTAAGTGGTTAATTTTTTCTCTTTCACTTCGGGGTGGCCTAGAACATGAGCACAGATATTAGGCAAACAACAATTTCATTCAAATAATATATATATATATATAATTTAAACAAGCGCTATGGCAGTCCTGTAGTCGAAGCGATGGCAGATCTGGAGGACCTTAATGCGAGCTCTCTACATTGGTATCTTTCAGCGGGAGATCAGGGACAGATCTGGTATATCGCAGCCAACAATAGTATGCCAGCAATTTTGGCGGCTATGAAGTCCCTTTCGGGTATATTCAAACTATGATTAAAAGACAATTTTGTGAGATTGCTGGGTTTCCAACTAAGGCGAATCGGGCAATTGATTGTACTGCGTCAGTAGCCACCATCCATGAATGATTACGCATTTATCAATCGCAAAAAAAATTCATGTGATGCCAGGATGTTTGTTCTGAATTTGGTAGCCGGTGGCCGGGTGGGACACGCGACTCTACTTTTTAAACTGCCGCGTTGGAACAAGGCTACAGGGCGCACTGCAAATCCCCAAACAAACAGGAGCGCAGGTTCAACAGTGCGCACACACACGAACCACAGTGGAGTGATCCGTTTGCTCAAGGGCAGGTGGCTCTGTCTTGGGTAAGAGGGGTGGGGTGGGGGGATTGCTATACACACCAGAGCAGACCTGCAACATAATTATGGCATGCAGGGTTCTCCACGATATTGCGCTGGAGAATGGTGCTATTCAATGAAGATCAGTGGCCACAACAGCCACCATTGGGCTCTACGAAGGAGAAAGAATCTTATTCTGAGCTTGTAAAATAGTAAATGCTATCTTGTGTAAGAAAGCTATGGTGAAGTCAGCTAAAATGGGCCACTTTTTGGTAAAGGGCTTATAATACCATCAAATAAGCTTTGCATGAGATCTAATGTAATTTTTCTGCTCTGCCTGCCTAGAAAACTCAGACCAATCAAAACTCTTGTTACAATTCCACAAGTGTTGAAGCAACAATGCAAGATCATTGATTTGCTGTAAAGTCATTAAAATATAGGACGCTTCAACATTATTTGGCCCAGTTTATCTTATGGCCCAATTTAGCTGACTTCACCCTACTTAAAATACAACATGGAAGGTTTAGTGAAAATAATTAATTCATTTGAAATGCACTTCAGGTTCTCGTTAACAGTTTTCAATGACTGTAGCAGTAACCTCAGTCAACACTGGATTTTCCTTTAACAATCGATGCCTGATTTTAAACTTCCAATTAATACCAAGCGGTTGGCCTGCACCTGAAACCTGAGCGTCTCTTTTTATCTCAGAGAAATTCCTTTTCTTTGCCGGATTTCGCTTACCCATGTCGTAAATTTTAAGGGCGAGGCCTCTAATCCGTGCATAAATGTGGGCATGATATTTAAATTACGATGGATTTCAACCGTCTGATTATCAACACCCGTTCATTCGTACGCTGGAATTGGAGTGATAGCAATGTTGTGTAAATCACACGTGAGTCTCGTCGTAAGATGATTTCTGCGCTCAGATCTACACTGGTTTCTACGCACGTTTGATAAATGAGGGCCAGGGAGTCTAAGGTGGATAGATGGTTGTTTGTAGCATTTACTTATTCGATATTCCAGGAACATACATACACAATGTAGGTTGCAGGGTACCACCGGAGCGAGTGGCAAAACGTCTATTAGATATATATAGCTGACATGCTACTCTGGCTTCATTCACGGCCGATCATAACATAACATGCACTCCACAGTGGCATGGAACCCTGATAGCTTCATATATATATATGAAGCTATGTACATGTAAGTATGTACATACACATACACTTCCAAACTCAAGGCGACTCGCTTTTCACAACTTACTAGACATGTAGCTCCTGGAAGTCTTCAAATAATAACAGCGGAACGTGGACACTATTTCACCAACAATGATCGACAGCCTCCCTCTAAACTGGCCAGCTTAATATAACGGAACCTTAACTAGCTAACAGGACACGGGTGAAGGCAATCATTAATCAAACAGATCTACAAGATACCGTGACAACCCAACCTAAACCCCATCTGTAACAGATGCCCAAATCAGAGAGAGGTTGTGACATACATTAAAGGGGAATTACACCTATTTTTAAACAACTAAAACACCATGCAATGGCACTGAAAATGTAAATACCAAATAATTCCATTTAATGAGGCACATGTGTACAAGGCACGTAGCTCAGATTATGAGGGGAAATTATTATTTCCGTTATAGCTACTGTAAAATGGAGACATTTGCTACATTCCTGAGTGTCTAAGCGTTCTATAGATTTATAACATTTATATATAACCTAAACATTGGTCTTGTGAACTGTGATTCTACTCCAGTTTGTTTGGGGGGGGGGAATCTCCCATGGGCGGGATACTGCACGCTAAGTGGTAAAGCTTACATGCCCTCTAGAGATATTAAAAACGACCATAATGAATACACTTACACAACACGAGAATGACATCACAATAACGATCAACAGGTTAAAAACACGAACACAGAACTTAAATACAGAACTTTTGACTGAGTGACTGCACCTGGGATGGGTGATTAAGAAAGATTATAGGATAATGGAAAACATGTGATCTGATCATAAGATAGAAAGAGCGGGAAAAGAAGATGTAAACAATGCACACAGGGAAGAAACTCAAAATGACCATAATACAAGGGAACATATACAAATATGTACAATCCCCATAGGGAGGATCGTTACAGTGTATGTACTTAAAACACGGGTAATATCTGTAAAACCAATTTTTGGAGAGCTTCTTTTCAAAAATATGTCTCTTTCAATACAATAATATGTAAAACTCTAATATATATTTATTTATTTATACAGGTAAGTTGACTGAGAACATGTTCTCATTTGCAGCAACGACCTGTGTATGTCAATATAAAGTACAACCAGAATACAATGTACAGTAAAAAAAAAAAATGCAATTTAAAAAGCATAAAATCAAAAACAATCACCTATAACAAACGTGGTCAATAATAAAATGATCTTCAAGTAAACCAATTAAAAACAATTTAAAAAGCAAAAGCCAAAAACAATTACATAAAACAAACACAGTCAATAATAAAATGATCTTCAAGTAAACGTCTAAAATGCCCTAAAGGCACCAGTTCGTACAATTTAAAAGTAAATTTTAATTCATTAATGATACATCTGTACAGAGATTTTTTATAAAACTCCCCCTGTGGTAAACCGTAGAACTTATTACTATTTACTGACAAGATTAGACGAGAGACATTTGTATCTATTACCAATTCTCCAGGGGTATGCAAATACCAATTCCCTCTAATCCTGCCTTGTCAGCAGCTCTGCAACTCCTTGGTCTGTGGGATGGAGAAGGGCAAACACATGGTTCATCCAACCATATGGCGCCCAGCCACCGATACTTCCACACTGCAAATCCAACATGGAAGCCTTTAGTCGAATCATGCATGGGATGATTATTATTATCTTCTAATGGCTTCTTCCAGACAGTATTAAGGCAGTTCTGAATGCAAAACAGGGTCCAGCCAATACTAGTAAAGTATACCTAATAAAGTGGCCTGTGAGTGTTTGTGTTTGTAAAAATAGAATTGACATACTACTTGCTGAATTGACTCAGCACCACGTGCCATAGACCATGTTCCACAACCCCAGTCCAATGTCACCAGTCAAAGGGGCTTTGAATTCAGTTCAGGTAAGGTTCAATTAGTGTGTACTTTCTATTGAGACCCCCTGCCCCATTTCCTCTGTACTGCTGACTCTAATGTAAAAGGATTTCCTTCCCATTCTCTCAGAATCCAATCTTTGTTTTAGTGCCCCTGGAGAAGGAAATGGCTTTGCATTAGTCATCGTTTCTTGTCTGACTTTAGTGTTAAAGCCATAAAATAATGGGCTGGGGGACACATGGGAGGAGCCAACATTTTCTTGCTACAGCGAAACACTACATATCAAGCCAGAGTGTAATTTCTCAACAAGAAAATAGGGAGGAGTGGCCTCCACTTAAAGAACTCTATTCTGCTTTACACTGAACAAAACTCAGCTGTGGATCATTTCAAAACCAGAAAACATTTGGTAGCTGGCACAGTGTTTGAAATGATAGGTTATCAGCAGCTCTACATTAACTGCTGTACATAATTGCTACAATACCTCAATCATGATACAACATGCTGCATGATTTAACCAGAAGCGTCTTAAACCTTCTGAAGTATTAGAAAGATGCATTCTAATAATGGTAAAAGTTTTGATCACCTGACCATAATATCAAAGGGTTGGGTGTCATGTTTTGACCCAGAACCTAATCCAGAATGTAACCAATTTTGCAAGACCACAATTTGTATGTTGGCTGTACAGTATGAGGGAGTTTTGTGCATAACTTTGTAACTTTGGACAGAGGAGAAACAGCAGCTGCCACCTTTCAATTTGGGATTATTGCAATACCTGTATGTCACTGTTAAAAATAAGTACAAAAAACAACCTTATAGATCATTCATTTGCCTTTTTCATGATTCTTCAACATTGGAGACCAGAGACCGAAGTATCTTCTACTGCATGTGATTAGGGAAAGTCAAATAACACCCGTGAGTGCACTGCACATCAATGATTGAGTTAGTAACAAAGGAAAACCTGTGTAACTTCTTCCTAATCTCCAGTGTCATTGGTCTAAGCTTGTCATTGCCTTCACACAAATGTTTATTGATCTTTGTCAGTGTCAGATAATTATGTAATTATGATAATTTAAGTGATATTGAAAAAGAATATTACACTACCAGTCATGTAAAATGACAATGGCATGAAATTGCATTTATTAGAGTCCAAATATTTTCCTGACGCCAGACATCTAAAGAAAAAATCCCTGTACGTGCAAATTGTGTAAGTGCCTCTGCTCTAGTCTATGGCACTAAGCAAATTCCATTACTGTGTATTCAAGCCTCTGATGCTGACTTTGTGTTCTGGGCCCTAACACCTCTCAATTTACAAATAAAGCACAGGGGATGTTTTTCCCTTACAAAATTAGGATATATTTTATTGCCACTTTGCTACAGCAGGAAAATAATCCTACAGTAATGGGAAATTCACATTTTTATGTAGATTAAAATAATGCATTTACAGATTTGGTTAAAAGTATTGATACCCTTTCCATTTAAAAAAAACTAAATCACAATTGTCTTTGTAATAAGTAGAAATGTACCAGAGTATTTGGTATCCACCTATTGAATTTCACATTCAATAGAACAGAAATGTTGCTTTTGATTAATGATGTAACATTAAATAATCAAACAAATTAAAATGGAATTGATCAAAATAATGTCACCCATAAACTAAAATATTTGTTCTACAGCCTTTGGAGTGAATAAAGCTCCATTCACATTGACATTTCTTAACCCATTATTCAATGAAGATGCTCCAAGGAAAATTGGAAACGGAAGTCCCATAGCAGATGAAATGACCATTGCCAGACAGACGTCACACATTTTATAAACTATGCATCAGTTTCAGCACAGGTGAAGTCCATTAAGGCAACTGAAATAAAGCAGGCTAGCTGATTTGTTGATTAACCTGACTAAATTTTAAGTCTAAGGAAAAGTAATCCAGCGAAAATGCTTTACTATCTTCTAAAACTATATAAACTCAGCAAAAAAGAAACGTCACCTAATAACAATCTGAATCACCCCCACAAAAAGGGTTTAAACAAAGATTTTCATGCTTGTTCAATGAACTAAACAGTTTAAGACACTAACCCCTTACAGATGGTGGACAATTAAGGCCACAGTTATGACAACTCAGAACACTAGAGCCTTTTCTACTGACTCTGAAAAACACCAAAAGAAAATGCCCAGGGTCCCTGCTGACATGTGAATATGTGCCTTAGATATGATACAAGGAGGAATGAGAACTGAAGATGTGGCCAGGGCAATAAAAAAGCTCTTCACTGACCAGTTGCGTTTTTGTCTCACCAGGGGTGATGGTCGGACTTGCATGATTTTGAGGTGGATGGTCCGTCATGGTCTGTGTGTCACAGCATCATCGAACTGAGCTTGTTGTCATTGCAGGTAACCCCAACACTGTGCATTAGAGGGAAGACACCTCCCTCATGTGGGACCCTTTCTGCAGGCTCATCCTGAGATGACCCTCCAGCATGACAATCCCACCAGCATCTCTGCTCGTTCTGTGCATGATTTCCTGCAAGACAAGAATTGTTCTGCCTTGGCCAGGAAGAGCCCAGAGCTTAATCCCATTGAGCACGTCTGGGACCTGTTAAATCGGAGGATAAGGGATAGGGCCATTTCCCCAGACATTTCCGGGAACTTGCAGGTGCTATTGTGGAAGAGTGGGGTAACATCTCACAGCAAGAAATGGCAAAGCTGATGCAATCCATGAGGAGGAGATGCATTGCATTTCTTATTGCATCTGGTGGCCACAACAGATACTGACTGTTAATTTTTATTTTGAACCCCCTTTGTTTAGGGATACATTATTCCATTTCACATGTCTGTGGAACTTATTCAGTTCATGTCTTAGCTATTGAATCTTTTTCTGTTCATACAAATGTTTTGCTTAGTTAGTTCTTAAATGGAAGTGTCATATTTAGCAAACTCCAAAAATGAGTGCAATCTCTAGCGAGTGGCAGGGCTCTCCATGCACTACAGACGGTGCAATATTCCGTCTAGTAGCAGGATGAGATTGCATGACTCATACATTTTAATCACATAGGTTTCAGTGTAAACAATGCGTTACTGCAATCAACTACCGTCTGTAGCTCTAAATGAAATTTATACAATGAACTGGTAGATTCTCTCCAATTCTCTCAGGTTTGATGGGTGCCTTTTCCCATCTGAGAGTTTCAGCTGTTTCCACAGATGTTTTGATGGGATAGTTCAAGATGGTCACTTCGGAATGGTCCCATTTTTTTCTCATCCATTCTGGGTGCCTTTTGAGGTACAGTATATCGACAAATGTATTTGGACACCATCACACCCATATCAGTCTGTAGAACTTCCCATTCCAAAACCATGGGCATTAATATGGAGACAGCTGCCACTCTTTTGGGAAGGCTTTTCACAAGATTTGAGTGTGTCTGTGGGAATTTGTGCCCATTTAGCCAAACCAGCAACTCGGAATTGCCATTCCAATTCATCCCAAAGGTGTTCAGTGGGGGTAAGGTCAGGCCTCTGTGCAGTCCACTGGAGTTCCTCCACACCCGTCAAACCATGTCTTTATGGACCCCGCTTAGTGCACAGGGGCACAGTCATGCTGGAACAGGAAAACACCTTCCCAAAACTGTTGCCAAAATGTTGAAAGCACCCAATTGTTTATAATGTGTTTGTATCATGTAACATTAAAATGACCCTTCACTGGATATAAGGGACCTAGCCCAAATCCTGAAAAATAGCTCCAGACCATTGTTCCTCCTCCAACATTAGTAGGGGTGTCCGCATACCTTTGGCCATATATAGTGCCTTGCAGATTATGTTCTCTAGGGTGATAAGCAATGATGACTTAACGCCACATATGTTGTTTTGTGCAAAGGCCAATAAGTAGAAATTTTGGTCTGATCAGACCAGAGAAACATTTTCCATGTTTGCTGTGCCACATGTCTTTTGACAAACTCCAAACAGGATGTAATGGTATTGTTGAGGAATTTCTGAGTTTGAATCTGACAATAATGTAAAACTGCCTTACTATAATGTTAAACAAATTGTACTGGCACAGTTGAAACTATATTGTAAGACATTAAGAAACAGTTTTGTTTACAAAAGAACCAGCAACCTATTTTGAACTGAACAAAAGCAGCCTGGTGTGGCCAAGGCGAACATGCAGTTTGCCAAAATGTCTCAAATGAACTGCACAAACAAGATGACAACAGTGTAATGATTCGTGAAGGATTGCAGAGAGAAACGGAGACAAACATAACTAGTGATGGGATGCACAACCCGACAGATCAAGGTTTCTCTCGAGATTTCAAACCAATTTTAAGCGAAAAGATGACGTTTGAGGCTTCGAATGTCACACAAGGGTTTGTGGACTCTATAGGGTGATAAGCAATGATGACTTAACGCCACATATATTGTTTTGTGCGAAGGCCAATAAGTAGAATTTTGGTCTGATCACACCAGAGAAATTTTTCCATGTTTGCTGTGCCACATGTCTTTTGACAAACTCCAAACAGGATTTGATACATTTTCGAACAAAAGCAGCCTGGTGTGGCAAAGGAGAACATGCAGTTTGCCAAAATGTCTCAAATGAACTGCACAAACAAGATGACAACAGTGTAATGATTTGTGCAGAATTGCAGGGAGAAACGGAGACAAACATAACTAGTGATGGGATGCACAACCGACAGGTCAAGGATTCTCTCGAGATTTCAAACCAATTTGAAGCGAAAAGATGACGTTTGAGGCTTCGGATGTCACACAAGGGTTTGTGGACTGCGTTGCTGGTTCCGAAACCATAGGGCTTCTCCTTTCAAACTAGGTGTAAAGTTGCCATGTTTTTTCAATTAGCTCTTTCGCCTCTTCACTTAAATTGCGACTCATTTATTTATGAATCGACGTGGAAACATTAATAACACCACTATGTACAATTTGGAAATTAGGCAACAGTAGGCTATATATTAGGTTGTGAATGTGAGTTTGTTTTTTACCAGAAATTTTTTTAACCTTGAAATTGGTATAGATTGGTTGCAACCAAATACATTTACATTTCTAACATAGCTAAAATGATCCTCGACCAGAATAACAAGTTGCAATTTTTTTATATTTAAAATCAAGGCTATATAAATTATTATCTTTGTTTAACGAATCATCCATTATGGAGAATGGCGGGTGGTAATAAACTGCACAAATTCGACTGACATATGCCCTGACTAATAGCTCATCTGATATTGCAAATGACAGTAATAAGTTAACAATGTGCTTATTCCTTTGAAAAACCTGGATCAAATCCCTATGAGCTTTTTACATTGGTAACTGTGTTGAAAAATCGGCATCACTACATTTGTAACTTCTAATTTATTTCACTATGCTGGTCCATTTTTTTATGTAACATAAAAAAACAGTGCTTTAATATGGAAACACTTTACAAAACAAAAAGACTTCATTGTCAAAATTGTTTTCAAATAAACAGCACTACATCTTACACATACATTAATAAAATGAGCTACCACTGATTACAAACAAATAGAAACTTGAAGTTACAATATGTAGTTTTCCAAAACAATAAAAAAGCTGTACTTTGCATTTAAAAATCTAACATCACTTTACGTATATTATATATATTAGTTAGTTGTGCACTTACATTATCCCAAATGTGTCCACCAACTTTCAAACACAAAGAAATTTGTAATTTAATTTGAAGACACAGACGTTTCATTTTGTCTCCCGTCAATGGCGTCATATAACCTTTGACTCCTCTAGTTGCTCTAAGTTCCAGGGAAGCGCCAAACATAATGTGAATAAAGTTTTAATATTTTTAACAGTACATTACTTTGTCAGTGAACATTTTCTCTGCCGGAGACGATAGATTGGCAGTTTATCATTGATGACGACAACAAACCCCATGATCCAACGCTACTTCTCGATGTCATCAAAGGTCATGTTTTGCTATTGTTTTCATTGAGAGGACCCTAGTGGCCAAAAACGACATATTGTACATTTAAATACAAGGCTAATGAGTAAATAGGAATCCGGTCTGTGTGGTTGACTGTGAAGCTGACAATCTATAGGTGAATATGTAGTGGGGGGAATATTATTAATATGCACTTGTGAAAATAATACATTAATAATTAATTTATTCTCTTTTCCCCACAGAGGCAATGTGCTGAGAAGATATGCAAGGAATGCTCAATAGAATGTTGTGAGAACTGTGTTGACCTACTTAATAACTTAATATCTAAATATCTGACTCCATAATTGATTATTTAACAGTGTGCGTGGACAGCTGAGGAGCGATCCCGCGTGCAATGTAGTTGGATGTGTGTATGTGTGTGATATGAGCTGAACACTATGAGCAGCAGCAAAATAGGCTAAATATGATTTCCCAATATCTCCACCGGAGATATTCTTAGGAATAAACTTGGAATGTCGCAACAGACACTGCATGAAAAGTTGGATATTCGGCAGTAAGCGGCACTGTAGATTGTCGTGGAAGTTCAGGTTTACGGCTGAACACGGCAATTTGCAGGCAACACCGAAAACTGCCGTGAATTGTCAGAAATTGACGTGGGGCTTGCTTGGCAGTTGTCCCCCCATGACCCCCTCCCCCTCATTCTAGTGGAGGCTTTAACATGTAAATGAAAATGCTGTGAGCTTTACACCAGGTAACATTTTTCTAAAAGGTATTAACTTCATTTTAAGAAAATCTCTGGTATAAATAGATCAGCTTCAGACCTAAAGCTAAAATTATATTTTATTTATAGACCTAAAATTTAGCTTGAATTTATTTATTTAATGAAAGTATGCTGGACTAATTACTGTGTACGTCATTTGCAATGGCCAGTGTTATGGTAAAAAAAAGATGCACAAAAACAATTTATTTCAACAATTATTTTGAATCAGACTTTGCTACAAAGGTAAAATGTGCATTACATGCAAACAATATGAGTCTACTAGAGTCTACTAGATGATGTAGTGACGTCATCGCAGGTTTTTGGAAAACATACAGTGCTGAGGTGATTTTAGTGACTGTCATGTCACGAACATGACCGGCACAATCATACTGAGCTTTTTAGGGTTCTGGAGTGTTGCTTTAAATAGTACTCCAATATAAGGAGGCACCATAAACAAAGCAGAGTGAGACCACACTCAACACGTATAATGTTTGAATTTAAATTATTACACAAAATTCTAGCAACCAATAGAAAACTATATATATATGAGGGATACAATCTTTCCAGTTCTGCAGATTTTGCTGCGAAGAGGCAGAAGTCATTAGATCACTTAATTTGGTATTGTCTGAATGTAGCATGTTTCTGGTCACGGGTGCAAGAATGGCTGAAGAATTGCAATATTTGCCTAGAACTAACACTACAGTTGGCAATACAGTTGGTGACTTGAAAAGTCATAATCAATTGATCAAAGCTATAATAACTATTTAAAAGGTATTAACTTCATTTTAAGAAAATCTCTGGTATAAAAAGATCAGCTTTAGTATAGGCTAATTTTAGACTTAAATTTTAGCTTGAATTGATTTATTTAATGAAAGTATGCTAGATTAATTACTTTGTATGTCATTTGCAATGGCCAATGTTATGGTAAAAAGATACACAAAACTATTTATTTTACAAAAC
>JACXGM010032374.1:0-12754 GCA_016801145.1 Umbra pygmaea | reverse complement strand
AATGACGAAGTAGACTGTCGTTATCATCAATATGAAATATATGCATAGGGCTGTAAAGCGTTGCGCAGCATAACGCTCTTAAATGTGGAGGAAGTATCGGCTTGGAGTATCGGGCCTTTTTCACAAGTACAAGTACGAGTACATATGCCCAGTATCGGGCCCGATACCAAGTACTGGTATCGGTATCGGCCCATCCCTAGTTTCAAGTTTTGATCTGTTGTGCATTCAGAGATGGTCTTCTGCATACCTTGGTTGTAAGAATTTATTATTTGAGTAACTATTGCATGTCTATCAGCTCAAACCATTCTGGCCATTCTCCTCTGACTTCGGCAAGGCATTTTCACCCAGAGAACTGTCGCTCACAGGATATTTTCTCTTTTTCTGACCGACCATTCACTGTAAACCCTAGAGATGGTTGTGTGGGAAAATCTCAGTAGATTAGCACTTTCTGAAATATTCAAAACCAGCCTGTCTGGCACCAACAACCATGCCACATTCAAAGTCACTTAAATCAACTTTCTTCCGCATTCTAAAGCGTGGTTAAACTTCAGCAGATCATCTTGACCATGTTTAGATGCCTAAATGCATTGACTTGCTGCCACGTGATTAACAGATTAGATATTTGCAGTAACAAACAGTAAAGCAGGGTACTTAATGACGTGGCCAGTAAGTGTATATAGGTGACTACATACACTCACCTAAAGGATTATTAGGAACACCATACTAATACTGTGTTTGACCCCCTTTCGCCTTAAGAATTGCCTTAATTCTATGTGACATTGATTCAACAAGGTGCTGAAAGCATTCATTAGAAATGTTGGCCCATATTGATAGGATAGCATCTTGCAGTTGATGGAGATTTGTAGGATGCACATCCAGGGCACGAAGCTCCCGTTTCACCACATCCCAAAGATGCTCTATTGGGTTGAGATCTGGTGACATGAACTCATTGTCATGTTCAAGAAACCAATTTGAAATTATTTGAGCTTTGTGACATTATCCTGCAGGAATTAGCTGTCAGAGGATGCGTACATGGTGGCCATAAAGGGATGGACATGGTCAGAAACAATGCTCAGATAGGCAGTGGCATTTCAACAATTCCCAATTGGCACTAAGAGGCCTAAAGTGTGCCAAGAAAACATCCCCCACACCATTACACCACCACCACCAGCCTGCACAGTGGAAACAAAGCATGATGGATCCATGTTCTCATTCTGTTTACGCCAGATTCTGACTCTACCATCTGATTGTCTGAACAGAAATCAAGAATCATCAGACCAGGCAACATTTTTCCAGTCTTCAACTGTCCAATTTTGCTGAGCTCTTGCAAATTGTAGCCTCTTTTTCCTATTTGTAGTGGAGATGAGCGATACCCGGTGGGGTCTTCTGCTGTTGTAGCCCATCCGCCTCAATGTTGTCCGTGTTGTGGCTTCATAAATGCTTTGCTGCATACCTCGGTTGTAACGAGTGGTAATTTCAGTCAAAGTTGCTTTTCTATCAGCTTGAAGCAGTCGGCCCATTCTCCTCTGACCTCTAGCATCAACAAGGCATTTTCGCCCACAGGACTGCCGCATACTGGATGTTTTTCCCTTTTCACCTCATTCTTTGTCAACCCTAGAAATGGTTGTGTGTGAAAATCCCAGTAACTGAACAGATTGTGAAATACTCAGACCGGCCGTCTGGCACCAACAACCATGACACGCAAAAAATAGCTTAAATCACCTTTGTTTCCCATTCTGACATTCAGTTTGGAGTTCAGGATATTGTCTTGACCAGGACCACACCCCTAATTGCATCCAAGCAACAGCCATGTGATTGGTTGAGTAGACAATTGCATTAATGAGAAATTGACCGGGTGTTCCTAATATTCCTTTAGGTGAGTGTATATTACAGTATACATTGTCTACTAGACATACTAAACAGTACGGTCATGATTTGTACATACAGTATCATAACAGTACTGTCATGATTTGAACAGGATGTTACACGTTTCAATGGTTGTTTATTCAGACCATACTGCTCTCCCATCGTGTGAAGTATGAATCATGGCCAATGCAAGTGTGAGATGGAAACACTCCCTGCTCTTTGCAGTTTCTAATTAGAGTAAATTATTAATATGAATATTAAGGATGACCTTTCTGATTCAGCATAACCACATATTTATAACCCATATCCGCAAGAGAAAAGGAGTGACTTGATGTATTTATTCTACATGATTGTTAAAAGATTTGGCAACAGGAGGTGGTTCATTTCTCACAACATCTACATTCTGCCAAGCTGCCACTGTCTAATACATATCTACACACTACAAAACACACACACTTCAGAAACACAAGAACACACACAACCAATACACAAACAAGCACACAACAGACACATACTACAGACACACATTTAGCTGAAAAACAAGCTATTTTGAATGATAATGTACTTTACAGAGCCTAGAAAAAGTGCAGAAATGCTATTTTTTCCTGTGTGTTTACTACAGAAAGTAGAATTTATAACATTTGGCTAGTGGCAGTATTGGAAAATTATAGCTAGAACTAAACTTACAGAATTCAACCTTTTTTTATGGAGACAAAATAGTCTGAGAAATAATTCTCGCAAAAAACACAATTCACACATGCATAGACAATTTCACATGCATGAAACCTTTTGTCACATACACAAAAACATTTATGTGTGTGAAAAAATATATATGTTCACAAAAAGCAATTCACATGTGCAAAATAAAAATATTCATAGATAAAATACAGTTTACAAATGCAAAACCCAATTCATGGATATACAGCTAGTCTGTTGTGTGAGTTTTTGAGACTTTCCTGGCAGAGCTCTCCTCCCACGTGAGTCTACCGTACTCTGTAGCCAATCAGATTCGAGCTTACCATCAGAAGCCACTGAGAGCGCATAGACCTCAACAATTTCGCCGCTCCTTCGGTTCCGAAAGTAAATTTCCCATGAATTTCTCCTATAGACGTCTGGAAAAATATGTATATAAAGAGTTGTAGACCCGGCCTTATGCTGGATTCACACCAAGCACGGCAAACTGGTTGTGTTCCGGCAGTCCATTCATTTCAATAGGAAGCAATGCGCACTGCTACGGCAAATCTACCGGATCCGTTAAAATGTGGATGCGGTGCGGCGGGTGTGTCGCAAGAGTTGAAATTATCAAACATGTGCGTTGCTTTGCCATACGGCACCAGAACTGGAAATTGATGTACCCCCGAGGAAGAGCTAACATGTCGCTTTCAGCTATGGGTTTATGGGATTGCAAGAAAAGCTTTGACAGCTCAGTAGATTTTGATTTTTTTAGCTCGGTAGTTTTCGTATCGTCAATGAATACTAAACTGAAAAAGCTCCTGCCCGTCGCCTTGCTGGGAGAGGACAGTTGTATGCAACGTTGTCCACCATCTTGAAGATGCGGAAGATTGATTACGATGTTGATTGCGGTGTACAAGTGTGTCTAAACAGCATATAAATTAGAGTAAAAAAAATGAACAGGAAGTCCAAAAAAATAGGTACACAGTCTTGTACCTTTCATTTCATTTGACATTTTGTTCTTACTTTTCTTGGCTGTGTAAGCTGTCGTTGCCAAAGAAGGAATCAGGAATTTTTCTTTTGGTACTTGTTTATTCGCCCTTGCATTTGAGATAATCCAGATTTTTTATTAAATTACCTACTTCATGCAGTTCTACATAGGGTCAGTTTCAGCAAATATGACAGAAAGTTAGTTTCATAGAGGTTACCTACTGCAGCTTTAAGTGAATACAGCCAATAAAATATGTTATAAAGTATAGAATTGTTGATTCAACATTAACTCATGTATGTCATTTTTTGTTTGACGGGCATTATCATCAGAAGTGGAATCGGCTGTAAGGGCTCTTATTGATGTGTTAGCAAGGGGCCTGGCTCTATCTTCAGCTAGTGACATTGGTACATCAAGGAGTGTTGTATGCCCCTCCCCATCCCTCGATTGCCTGCGAGTTTCTCCTGGCGTTAACAATAATTTATCTACTGTGCGACAGAAAGTTGCATGCTTATACACAACAGTTAGCATATTTTCGGGGCCATTTTCGGTAACTTGTACTTTTTAGAGTGAATTTACAGATGGGTACTTTTACTCAAGTTAATGTGAAAAAACTGTACTTTTACTTCGCTACATTCGGTGGCGTTCCACCGCTACTGTCAAATGGTAATAGTAAGTTAATATGACTTGTTCGCAGGTCTCGCAAAACATTGGAGAGGCTGCTTCGCGAGAGGTGGCTACGCTTTGGCTACGCATGTGGCTACGCATGTGTGAATCATGTTTTTTGCATGAATTATATTTGAGACTCTTTTGCCTCAATACTTTTTTAAACCAAAAGTATTGTTCCTGTATGGCATCGGACCCCATGTACCTGAATATGTATTGAATAGTGCATGAAAGGACAGACTGACATCCCTAAAATAGGCCGCTGATTAGGCCCTGGTAGATATTTCAGTCCTCTGTTTGTGTGTCCTCTGACACAGGACATATCCTCACGTAGGCCGGCAAATAAAAGTACCATTCAAATGGAAATTCAATCGAATCACAGGTGAGCATGAAATTCTGGGCCTTTTCTAAGGACCCCCAGTCTGTAAACACGGCTGTCTCTAAGGACCCACTACCCTCTTTATTCACATATTTGAGGGACCCTCCACACGTTAAGGACCTATATACTTAGCACCCCTTTTCCCCCAGTTCCATGCCACAACAGGTGCTCTTCATGAGGAGACAGAGCTGTTCTGTGGGCCTCTGCAGGAGCTCCAACATCTCTTCCTTTCTCCCCTGCCTTTTCAACTTTCCTTCTCTCTTTCTCTCCCTCATCCATCTCTCCCTCTATGTTCTTCTGCTTGTCCCGCTCTTCTTCCGTAGCCCCTCAGTTAGGATTAGTGGACCCCTTATATGGTTTTGTCAAGAGTAGTGCCCTACAAAGGGCATGAGGTGTAATTTGGAATTTGCCGTATTTGTCTGATCAGCAGGAGCCAAGTAAGAAGAGTAACATTTCCTCTGCTTTCAAAATAGAGTCCATCCACACCCTTTAATGGATATCTGGTGTCACACATGACAGTTAGTCAGGTAGTGGGCTCTACTGTCCATGTCTTCGGCACAAATGGCAAACTTTAAGGTCACTACGTTCTCTGGTCAAACGGAGTGCACTACACAGGGTGTAGTTTAGTATTCAGGTCTCGGTGGCTTTACACATCTCATCAATGCTCTGCCTAGACGGGGGGGGACAGGGGAGGATGAAGAGATTGTATTAAAATCTGTGATAACAGACTCACATTGACAGTCTACAGCTGTGTTCAAAGGACAGTTAACAAGCAGCGTGGCACTAATGAAATTAAAGGGACATTGGATATGTGCTGGGGCTAGTTCTTCGGCACTGTGGCTACTGCAGATCTGTAACAACATCCCTCATGTAGTTCTTCAGCATTATGGCTACTGTAGTTCTGACGTGTTGGGGCTACTATAGTTCTGCAGCTTGCTACACATCAGAAAATAATGGAATACAACCAACGTGCTGAATCATATAACACATCTAGAGTACTAACACAAAAACAAAGACAGGAGGAAAGAAAATGTACACTAAGATAACTATGTAAAGGTGCACTGTGTAGGATTTAGTGGAGTGAAAACAAACGATTTTCTCATTCAGTGACCAGGTCCTAAAGCTGTATAGCAAACCATTGGAAATGCAGTTTAGATAGGACAATCATTTCATACCTCTGCAGTGTATGTTTTGTGATTTGAACAGGAATCGCAATGAGGACAAGATGAGTTATGCTTTTACAGTGTTAGTCAAAGGGACAGGCTGGTCCGTCTTTAATATAAGTTTAGGCTGTGCTTTTGTGTGTAACAAAGCACGGCATAGTGTCGGGAATCATTATCCCATATACTGTACACACATTGTTTTTTTTATATCTAGAAATACCATTTTTATAGCGTTTGTAAGCCATTTACTTGAAAACATTTTCTACAATTAGCACCTATAAACATCTATCTTCCGACACTGAATATGCTTCTGAGGAATATCTTCTGAGGTTGACCATTCCATATACTGTATTTACTGGTTGTAAAGTATTATAATCTACGTAGCCTTTTAGTTGTCTCTAAATTGGGGCCCACTAGGTTAAAGTCATCAGATGCACATTAACTTAACGTTGACTGGAGACTTTGTTTTGTTGTTCTTGTTTGTTTATTTACCTGTGAAAGATAAATCCTCAATGTGGAGGCGTAGATGTCTCACTCCTGTCAATTATCCAGATAGTGTTTTTCCCACTGCACGTTGTTGCGTATGCTCGCTCCTTGATTAGGCTGCAGCCACACTGGACAACGTGTCCTCTGAGAACAGGCTTATCTTTCCCCCCCAACACTTCCCTCTCACTCCCTCTTCAGTCTCCATCTCTTCCTCCCTCCTGTATGTCCCTGGTGTATAATCGTTTCTAGATGACTTGCCAACCCAGTCGTGTGGTTAAGTGATTCCCTTGCTTTGCCCTAACAAGCAGGACTGGATCTTATCTCTGTGCACAACAGATTAAACAGGAGCCTCTAACTGCAGTTCTGTTTCACAACCTAGACATTTTCCACTCTCTTGAGATGCTTCATACTTTTCAAGGGTCTCCAAATAAACAACAAATAGGATCACTGACTTATAACCAAAACAGCAATGGGATAACTATAATATTATATATATTAAGGATAATAATAAATATAAAAATATATGAAAAGATAAAATGTCTGCAACACAGTATAGTGCTTATTGTTTTCAGTTCAAATTACACAATAAAGCACCATGTATTTATTGAGTTTTGTAGATAATTATATTGATCAATAAAAAATATGAAGCATAATGTAATTTAAATGAATGTTGCAGTAGGGTTGAGTCTAACACTGCTGGTGTTGTCCAGTGCATTGATCTGATTTGAATATACTAATGACAGTTCATCTAAATATTTCAAATATATTTTTCATAACAGAATTAGCCTTTCGCCGGGCCCCGCCCCCCTTAGTTACTGTTGCTACGTCCGACAAACAAATGGTCAAACACGACCAGGGCAACAGATTGCCATGACGGGAAGAGGCGTGTCAGTGGCCATTTTTGAAGGAATTACTCCGCGATATCCTCCAGATCGAGGGAAAATGGGTTACAGTATGCAGTGGAGGGATATACTCAAAATATAAAAATACGCAATGAAGGAGAAGTGACTACTATCAAGGCTAATTCTTACCGGTCTCAAGCTAAATTTGAGAAACCCCATGACATGTACCTCAAATGCAACCAGCACAGCCTTGTGGACCAGTCATGCTCTTGGGTATGTTTTCCGTTCATAAAATGTTACATGAAAGATAAAAACAAAATTATTTAAAGTTGGTTGTTGGGGCGCTATGTTCCACTTTGTTGTAAACTGATGAAAAATAAAGTTAGGGAGCTCAAAGACCCAACACAACAACTGCTAATGAACCTAGCGTTAGCTAACATGTTAATTAATGTTGGCTAAAGCTAAAGGGCTCGTTAAACTTAGTAGTAGGTTAACATTCTGGCAATGATATCCATGGTAATCATAACTTTGGTCCAATTTGTGTTCTTGCCTCTAGTTAGTAGATCTAGATAACACGGTAACTAGGCGAGAAGTCAATTACCTGTTTCGGTTCAATCAGCTCAGGTAAATGCATTATCCCATTATGTTGTTTATATAATGTACACACATCCACTAGTGATATAAACAGAGCATTATATTAGAAAAACTACATGGGGACTTTAAAAATTTTGAATTAAATTGTACTGTTTTTTAACAGTTTAAAGTTGACTAAGAGACAGTTCTAATTAGCACCAACACCTTGCAAGCCATTACGGTTAACCGCCCTAATCCAATCAGAGGGAAAACTAGACACCAATCCTATACTGCAATCTACTTAATATTTTGTAACACTCCCAACAAAAAGGCTTCTGTTGATCTTTTAATCACATTGCCCTTGTTTTCTGGAGATAACATGGGATTGACCCTAGCACTGATAAAGTACCTGGAGTTAAAATGGGATTGACCCCAGCACTGATAAAGTACCTGGAGTTAACATGGGATTGACCCCAGCACTGATAAAGTACCTGGAGTTAACATGGTATTGACCCCAGCACTGATAAAATACCTAAGGTTAACATGGGATTGACCCCAGCACTGATAAAGTACCTAAAGTTAACATGGGATTGACCCGAGCACTGATAAAGTGCCTGGAGTTAACATGGGATTGACCCCAACACTGATAAAGTAACTAAAGTTAATGAGGGATTGACCCCAACACTGATAAAGTACCTGGAGTTAACATGGGATTGACCCCAACACTGATAAAGTACCTGGAGTTAACATGGGATTAACCCCAGCACTGATAAAGTACCTGGAGTTAACATGGGATTGACCCCAGCTCAAGCTGGATGGTGTGTATGGAATGGCACAGCATGTTCCCTCATCCCTCTCTTCATCACTGGTCTAGATACAGAATCAGCCAAAATGACATGATTTGCAACCAAACTGCACCCATGTCTTTATTTAGTGCACTACATTTAAGGAGACCTCTGTATTATATTTTACCAATGCTAGTGCATAAAAATGTGATTTGTGAGCCACCCGGAGTGCCTGAACCAATTGAACAGCTGAGGACCTACAAGCTTAAGTTTGAATTGATCTGCTACCTCTACAGAGGTCAACAGCATCCAGCAAACATGCACACAAAGCGCACATGCATGCGCTCGCTTGCTCACACATGCACACACAGACATACAGTAACCTCAGGTGTGTCAAACATTAACTCGTTGAGCAGCTATGACCATGAAGTAAGTTAACGTGTACACATTTTCGTCCTTCTCAGAGAAACACACCTCATCCAACTAATGTTGTGGTCTGAATGGATTTGAAGACCTTGCCTTTGGCAACATGGGTCGCAGCATAGAAATATAATGAATAGAACAGGAACCTCTAACCCTGGCACTCTGAGCGGAAAGCCCATGGGTCCACTGGCAATGGCCTCCAGTCCACCAATCAGGCCATCCCCCTATACTGGATACTTCCTCATATAAAGTGGTGCTGTGTGGAAAGCTAGGCAGTGAGAACTTAATATTGTATTGCTTTACAATGTTTTTGTTTTATTTGTAATGACAAGTGCAATGTAAAATAAATGTGGTGCAATATTATGATTATTATTGACTAGAATAGGGACTGGTTCTGTTCATTCTATTTCTAAACCCTCCAGGGCGTGAACAGACTTTTGTTTTACACCTGCTAAAGCAGACCTTTAAATCAGTTTAGACCACTAGCCTGCTGTTAATAACCGGCTCCCTCCAGGGCTCCTTGGGTTAACCTTAGAGTTGATTAGTCGTTGATAAAGAAGAATGGCTGCTGAAGTGTTTGTGACTGGCTATTAACCGCTAGGTTGGTTTATTGAGCCGACACCTGGGTTGTTATAAACACAATGATCTTCACCTTGAGTTATTTCAAACGATGTAACCAGGTTTTAGTGACCAACATTAATCATTCATTTCTGTTTATATTCAGGCTTTATCAAATCAAGCCAGTCCCTCCATATTGAATTAATATCAAGAGCTGTGATACATTCCTAACACCCTGAGTCCACAGGCAGCACATTCTTCATTGATGACACCGCAATTTCAACTGATAACATTCCAGGCACACTATCTTCTGCTAGGAGAATGAGTTGGCTGTGTATTTTACTAAGGAGAAGCCAAGCTCTATAATGCTGTGTAGCTAGATAAATAAAATACCTTTCACATGCAAATGCAAGGTGAAATCACATTTACGCTGACAGCAACAATACCGGGTGGGATAATTAATGAATGCGGTGTTATAACAGACAGTAAGGTATCTTACAGTCTCTCACCTTATCTTTCTTCAATGACAGCTCCTCTATAACATCTTTAAATTAAAGTTACACCAGCTCCTGAGTTTTACAATGAACTATAGTCTTTTGACAGCCCAGTCAATCTCCTGTGGAATCTGGGTTTAAAGGTTGAGTGACGAGGACCTGTGTGCCATGGGCTGACACACAAGCTGAATGAAGAAGGAGTCTACTTGTCTGAATCTACCCATCTGTCCAGCACCCTGTCTGATAACTTTGAGAGGAACTGATGGTATCTGTTCCTGGATAAAGGGAGAGTATGTGAAAATATTACCTCTGGGTAATCACTTTCTAGACACAATAGAGTCAGTGAACTAGAATACAGTACATTGAAAGCATAAACTGTGTCCTAATAGCTGAAAGCTGTGGTCATCAAGGTAGGGGAGAGTGGGGTAAATCAAGCCAAAGGTGGCTGAGACACTCCTTGTTTTGGGGCAAAATTGTCCAGATGCCCACTTGAGGATATAATTTCAAGAACGTTGTAAAGAAGAAAACCAAATGGAAATAGTTGTAGGGAAATGTATTTTATTATTTATTTTCCTGAATTTAATTTATTGTATTTTAGATCTTTTGATGCTTGCGTCTAAACCAAAATAGGGAGATGTAAGATTATAGTAACTATGGGGCTCAAAATAACACAATTAAATAACTACATTTTGTCAGTATTTTTTAAATGTGTTCTGAAACAGAAAAATGTTTGCAATATTGTTACAGAGCATACATCATCATGCCCAATATCTATGATAAGCAGGTGTCTAGCCCTACTATTCCTGAAAAAGCACCTAGGAAAGTAAGAGAAAGGAAAAAGTCCATCTGAGTGGCAGTATGGGGAGAAAAAAAATGATGGAATGTCATTGAAAAAGTTAATCAATAAAAAAATAAAAATGAATGTGTACCTTTTAATAGAGGAGGTGTCACACCAGGTGTGGCACTTAATGGGGAGCTCTGTGTAGATTTTCACTCCCAGGGAGACCGGCTTTACTTGTTCTCACAGTGACCAGCTTAAATTTTATTTTGTAGAGGAAAACAGACAAGAAGGCACAGACAGTCAGATGAACCGGGGATCAAACCCCTGTCCCCAAGGGACATGCGTGATCTAAAGTCAGGAGCTTAGACTGCTAGGCCAACCCCGGCACACTAAATTAACCAGTTTACAAAAGATTTAGGAACTGTGTGTTAATATTTACATAACATTACTCATCAAGATTTAGATAAATTGATTATGAATTCATATAAAACTGCCATTTTCTTGTTGAAACTCATGTCTAAATGGTAAGCACTGATTGGTGTAAGTATTCATTGTCAAAATTACTTTTTTTATATTAGCAAATATAGTTTTTACAGCTCTTGTGAGCAGGTCACTGTAAGAGTTAATCAATATGGTCTCAAGAGGATTTTTACACAGGAAAACTAAACTGGCACCAGATTAATCTCATCTCTTTGTTCAAAAACTTGTTTTGAGTCATCAAAAAAAATGACAGGTTGTAAAAACAGTCAATTTTTTAACTTTAAACTTTAAAACGGTTTTGTTTACATTAGTTCAGATTATTTCCAATAATACACAATATCCTGGAATAGATGTACCGTAGATATTTGCCAGAAGAAATGCTGAATGTAAAAAGTGTCTCAACATACCCCATTCAAGCCAAGATCGTTGATGTAATGACTCCTTAACACAGACATATTTACATAATGAAAATAATTATTTCACACAATTTAAATGACAGATCTAGCTAGATCTTGTTTTACATAGCATCGTGTTATAGACATTATGCTCCTAAATTTGGACCAACACTTGTCAGAAGTCACACTCATCATCTCTGCGAAGCTATGTTCAATCAGATGTGCAAGAAGGAAGCTACACAGGAGTCCACGCTGACATAATGTTTCTACAGTTTGGACTGTAACACCATCAGCTGGCTTAGTGAAACCTTAAATGTTTATATAATGTTACAACTCATCCAGTCTGCTCATCTACACATGTAAATATTATTTTCATTATTGATACAGTTATTTATTTTAGACTTTAGATAATGTTGTATATAATTTTAGCATTTGTCGGGCAATGGAATACTGCTCCTAAAGATGGCTGCACATCAGTAATGTGTCAGTTAAACAAACACTAGTCGCAACTAAACCCTGTACAGCAGTCCATTTCAAAGGTGTTTTGAATGTAAATCAGTTCAAGGTTACCGTTTCAATTCAATTTGAAAAGAACTACATTCCATTGAAACAAATCAAATTAAATTCACTTCCACACAAAAGGACATTGCTTCTTATTTTTGTATGATGATTTTTCATATGGAGGGCCAGCCGTCCGACACATATAGCAAAACTCCATCCCTGAGCTACAGCTACGTAGGGCTAGATGACAGCACCTGACATCAGGCAGACAGATAGGCACAGGCTGCCAGTGCTCTGTTCCGACTGAGGAACTGCTGTCATTAAAGCATCATGACTTTCCTGTGGATTTATGTCCTCTTTACACGGCCCCAGAGACCCACAGCACCAGAGACCCAGAGCCCTATCTGGCCCACAGCCCTCGAACTGCACAGAGATGGCAGATTACAGAGAGCCTGTAAATTAACATTGACGTGTTTGTTTTTCTGCCTCGCGGCGACTGAAAGAATGCACCTTTACAACAGCTCCTCCCTAAATAATCCACCGTAACATCTGGCCCTAAAAAATATACAACACAAAATCTACTACAAAAACACTAAGGAATATTACCAAGACTCACTCTCTGTCTCCCTGTCTCCCTGTCTCCCTGTCTCCCTGTCTCCCTGTCTCCCTGTCTCCCTGTCTCCCTGTCTCCCTGTCTCTCTG
>JACXGM010032373.1:0-12654 GCA_016801145.1 Umbra pygmaea | reverse complement strand
ATATATATATATATATATAGTCTTTGTTCCACTTTTCTTCGATTTCTGAGGAAATCTTTGTCTACTTTTAGTTTTTATTTTGGATAGATTCTTAGAATCTAGAAGAAAGAATGTGTTATTATCATGACAAATACCTACGCACATTTGGTGAAATAGCCTTCTACCTGTCTACAAATAAATACTATGATCATATGGAAAGTAAATGGCAATCTGGCAATGCAAGTGCAAACTGTACAGCAGTATTCTCTATATTTTAGGTTCAAGTGCAGGCTTCTGAATGCAACTTTTATTTCTTCTGTTGTTTGCTATATTGCTAAGTAGCTGCTAGCAGACTAATGGCTGTGTTCACCAGGGACACTGCTGACATTATGCCATTATATATACATAAAGACAAGACATGTGTTTATAATCAAAAAAAATTTGGTTTGTTAGCCGTGTTTCGAATCGACATTTCATTTTATTTGAGGTGCAAAAATGGCTATTGATACTAGCTATGAACGTCACATTATGACTAATAATTATATTGTTGCCTTAGCTATTGTAAGACTGAGACATATGCTAAATTCCTGAGATCTTAAGCTTTGTAAAGATAAGACATGTATTTATAACCTAAAAATTACATTTGAGCTTTGATTGTATTTCACATTGTATTTTCCACGAGGTGAAAAAAGATCATAGTTTACTAGGCACATAGCTCACATTATGCCGTGTTACGTTATGGTCGTTATTGCTATTGTAAAATGGAGACATTTGCTAGATTCCTGAGTTCTTAAGCTTTGTAAAGATAAGACTTTTTATAACCTAAAAAATAAGGTTGTGTGAGCCATGTTTCTAATCGACATTCCATTTTATGTGAGGTGCAAAAACGGCCAGCTGAGTTTTTCAAGCTTTTGTTACTGGCTATGAACATCACATTATGACTAATAATTATCTTGTTGCCTTAGCTATTGTAAGACAGAGACTTATGTTAAATCCCTGAGTTTAAGCTCTGTAAAAATACAAGACATGTATTTATAACCTAAAAATTGCATTTGTGAGCTCTGATTGTAATCCACATTTTATTTTCTATGATGCAAAAAAAGAATGTCATTGTTTACTAGGCACGTAGCTCACATTATGCTTCGATATGTTATGGTCAATATAGCTATTGTAAAACGGAGACATTTGCTAGATTCCTGAGTTCAAGCTTTGTAAAAAAATATAAGACATGCATATATTACTTAAAAATTGCAGTTATGAGCAGTGATTTAATTTACCTCCTATATACAAGTCACGTAGCTCACATTATATGGTTTAAGCTCATTATAGCTATTGTAAAACGGAGAGATTAGATAAAATCTCAGGAATCTAAGCTTTGTTTTGTTGTAAAGATATGGGACATGTATATATTACCTAAACATTTGACTTGTTTACTGTGATTCTATTCCAGTTTGTTATTTTTTTTCCAAATACCCCGCCGGAGGGGTACTGAGCCTCAAGAGGTTAAACCTCTTTACCGTTTCTATTGAACAATAAGCACAAAGACTGCCATAAAAACAATTTAAAAATGTAATTTATATCTAAACATAAACATATTTTTGGGAATTTCAAATAAAAAAGATCCATGTGGTACCTCCAAGTGAGTGAAGGTGATATTTACAGGTTTGGGCAGGTTTGTACTGTTAGGATTGCTAATGGATACAGTCACCACTTTAGACTGCAACGGCTGCTCAGAACTGTTGATCAGATTCTCCAGTCTCTTGTAACTGAATAGACTGGCAAACCCATATCCTGCAAACAAAACAAAAGATGGATTCATAAAGTTACTGTGTTGTTGAGCTCAGCTTTTCAGTGTTAAAAAGTGCTAATAATACTGCTCTCATGTTGTGTCTGTCACCAGAGTTCATTAATATATCAATGTAAAAAAATGGTTCTGTAAAAAACAGTAAAAAGTACTGGTAACAAATATACCAGTGCTTCTATTATTTTACCTATATTAGTTAAAAATAATAAAACACAGAGCTGATACTATTTTGTAACAGACATCTACTGTGTTTATAAATTATTTTATCTTATTGTCTTGAAGGACATTTCTGTAAAATAATTTAATAAGCACTGGCAACAAATTACCAGTACTTTTTACTGTTTTTTCACAGATATTTTTTATAGTGTACGAGATGGTGTCATGATTTCCAATAGGGATCAGGCAGGAGTCAGGTAATACAAAAACTAATAGAAAAAACAGTAGATGACAAATAATACTTTCTCGAAGGAGACCAAAAAAAGGATAAAGGAACCAATAAGACTAACGTTTAACTGAGGTGAATACTAAATAACATAACGGACTATGCTAGAAATAGACCAAAACAGAATACTAGGCAGGTATAATGGAATACAGGGTTTTCAATGAAAACAGAATTACTCACAGTAACTGGAAATAGGTAAACTCACACAGAGGAAAAACCATGACGCAAAACAATGACCAGCAACTAAACAGGAACCAGACAGAAACTAAATAGGGCTCTAATGATAAAGGAACAACAGCTGTGGAGGGAACAAACAAAACTGATTGGATAACAAGAACATGTGACCTAAAAGAGCGGGAAAATGAAAACAGGAAAAAACAAGTATGGACATGACACTTAATGGAGAAACCAAAAACCTGGAATGGAATAACTGTATACAACAAAATACACTGAAGACTAAACACACACCAAGACTGAACTAAACACAGAAAACGTAATCAGGACAAAGCAAAAGCCATGGGGCCGAAAAGTCCATGTCCAGGCCAGGAGAGGAGTGTTACAGATGGGGATTGTCAGTTGTTCCTTTTGGAAGTTTTCAGGGAGGGTCATATAAAAATCTATTTACATTTCAGAAAGATCTGATTTATATTGATATTAATGATGATAATATACAAACAAGTACAGCCCAGTACACACTGCCCACTGTCTGCCTCTTTAAATGGCACTACCTGGGTAGTCCTCTCCAATTACCGTCTCCCAGGTGGTGTCAAGTTGGCTGTTCTCATTGGTCACTCTGAGTGCTCCTTGGGGTGGAGTCCTTTCCCTTCTGACAACAACCTCCACCTCTGTTTTACAACACAAAGACAAAAATCAAGGCTGGCCAGATTGACCAGCACACTGGACAAATGCAAATCATTTTCTTACAATTTGGTTTGTGAGTATATCTGCCGTCCATTCTGTTCTGTCAAACCTGTCCAATTGCCTGGATGAAGTCAAATGCTGAATGCAGAACAACTTCCTCCAGCTAAACAGCAGCAAGTCAGAAGCAATACTGATAGGCCCCCCACAGCAGATCACTCAACTCCTGCAGCATATGTCCTGCCATATACGGCCACATCATTCCCCTCTCCTCTGGAATCACTAACCTGGGTGCGAAACTTGACTACACTTTTAATGCCCACATTAGGTATGTCTGTAAAACTTAATTTGTCCACTTTAAGCACATTTCCTGCCTAAGAAGCTCATGCAGAAAAGCTCCTCCATTCATTTGTTTTCTCCAGAATTGATTATGGGAATGCAGTACTTGGGGGTCTCCCAGCATCCTCAGTTCATAAACTACAGCTCATACAAAACAGTGCTGCAAGGAACCTCAGAAAAGTCTGCCCACATCACCCCTGTCCTTGTTGACCTCCATTGCCTTCGTGTTGCCTAAATAACCTTATTTTAATCAGACCTGCATACCTATTAGATTTAGTCTCCATTAATGAACCACCACGCCCCCCATGGTCCAGCCACACCAAAATACTGTGGTTCTTTTAATACTCTACTAATCCATCAGCATAGTGAAACTTAGATAGCTTAACCAGAACAGACGAGTACAGGCACTGCACAACATCATTATTTAATATAATAGATACACACGTTGTAACACGGTGTAAGCACGTTCACTACATATCATATTTGATTTGTACGCCTCGTCAACTGTACATAACATATCTACTTACAACCCATAACCTGGGGAAAACACCAGAGTAGGAGATATATGGCAGTCTGTAGAGTTGCTTAAGGACAGGAGCATAGGAACACACACACACACACACACACACACACACACACACACACACACACACACACCCACCCACACACAGTAACAGGAAATAAATCCTAATGATTCAACCATTAATTAAGCCATTGACACAATCTTATAACATCTAGTGCCCAGAAGGTGGTGCTAACAATCCTAACACACATTCATAATACAACTCAAATCAACAATGAATAATATAAGGAAAACAAATATACATAATAAACAGAAATACATTATACAATGAGTCCATATCTCAGTCCACTGACAAACCATCCCACTCTAGGACAGTGTGACAATGTACAGTGGGGCAAAAACCTATTTAGTCAGCCACCAATTGTGCAAGCTCTCCCACTTAAAAAGATGAGAGAGGCCTGTCATTTTCATCATAGGTACACTTCAACTATGAGAGACAAAATGAGAAAAAAATCCAGAAAATCACATTGTAGGATTTGTTATGAATTTATTGGTAAATAAGTATTTGGTCAATAACAAAAGCTCATCTCAATACTTTGTTATATACCCTTTGTTGGCAATGACAGAGTTTTCTTTAAGTCTTCACAAGGTTTTCACTCATTGTTGCTGGTATTTTGGCCAATTCCTTCATGTAGATCTCCTCTAGAGCAGTGATGTTTTGGGGCTGTCGCTGGGCAACACGCACTTTCAACTCCCTCCAAAGATTTTCTATGGGGTTGAGATCTGGTGACTGGCTAGGCCACTCGAGGACCTTGAAATGCTTCTTACGAAGCCACTCCTTTGTTGCCCGGGTGGTGTGTTTGGGATCATTGCCATGCTAAAAGACCCAGCCACGTTTCATCTTCAATGCCCTTGCTGATGGAAGGAGGTTTTCACTCAAAATCTCATGATACATGCCCCATTCATTCTTTCCTTTACACAGATCAGTCTTCCTGGTCCCTTTGCAGAAAAACAGCCCCAAAGCATGATGTTTCCACCCCATGCTTCACAGTAGGTATGGTGTTCTTTGGATGCAACTCAGCATTCTTTCTCCTCCAAACACGACGAGTTTAGTTTTTACCAAAAAGTTATATTTTAGTTTCATCTGACCAGATGACATTCTCACCAATCCTCTTCTGGATCATCCAAATGCTCTCTAGCAAACCTCAGATGGTCCTGGACATGTACTGGCTTAAGCAGGGGGACATGTCTGGGATTTTTGCTCACTGTTCTTGTGATCATTTTGACCCCACTGGGTGAGATCTTGCTTGGAGTCCTGGATCGAGGGAGATTATCAGTGGTCTTGTATGTCTTCCATTTTCTTATAATTGCTCCAACAGTTGATTTCTTCACATCAAGCTGCTTACCTTTTGCAGATTCAGTCTTCCCAGCCTGGTGCAGGTCTACAATTTTGTTTCTGGTGTCCTTTGACAGCCCTTTGGACTTGGCCATAGTGGAGTTTGGAGTGTGACTGTTTAAGGTTGTGGACAGGTGCTTTTATACTGATAAGAAGTTCAAACAGGGGCCATTAATACAGGTAACGAGTGGAGGACAGAGGAGCCTCTTAATTTAATACTGTCCTTAGCCAGCCAGAGGATAATTTTTGTTGCTAAATTAATATAACTACTATAATGTAAGCCACATGAAATCCATGATACCTATACATATTTTTATATAAATTTGCTTTATTTTACTAGTATACACTTCTGAAAAAAATAAAAGATTCCTTCAAAATCAAAAGTATCTATGGTTTTACTACTTATACATGTGTTTTTGTTAAATGAAAATGTTTGTATAATTCCATAAACTACTGACAAAATATCTCCCTAATTCTAAATTCAAATATTCTTATTCAGAGCATTTATTTGCAGACATGGTCAAAATAACTATAAAGGTGCAGTTTTACAGGAACTCGAATAATGCAAAGAAAATAAACAACTGTTACTAAATTTAGGAAGAGTAGAGAAATCAATATTTGGTGGAATAATAACTTTATAATAAATATAATTGGCTTTCATGCATTGGCATGCTCTCCAACAGTTTTTTACATTGATGTTGGGTGACTTTATGCCATTCCTGATGCAAAACTTTGCTTTATTTGATGGCTTGTGACCATCCATCTTCCTCTTGATCACATTCCAGAGGTATCTACGGGAGTTAATTTAAGAAAAAAATTGCTATGGTCTCTGTATGTCTATTAAACATTCGCTGTATGTATATCATAGGAATGTGCTATTTTTGAAATCATCTGCATCCCTAGACTGGGCCCTGGAGACCTACAGTACCTACCGGTAATCACAAGCACTATTGCCTTAGATGAATAGAATGACTGAATGACTAGAATAGATGAATGAACATTTAATTGCAATTTAGTAAATATTGTGTTTATAACTTGTATATATTTATTCATTTCATACCTACACTCAATATGGTGAGTCTCCTTCATTGTTTACATTGTTAGCACACCTGCTTACGCACTTGTATTTATTTTGTGTTTATAATAGTAAAAAATACAGAGTATTATTTTCCCTGGCCATTTTACGATCTTGCCTAGGGTGCCAGATTGGCCAGAAATGCCCCTGAGTGGAAACAGGATGCACCTACCAAATTGTTAGTGTCCACCCTGATGGAGTCACATTTTTCAATATTTGCATTGTTCTTATTTTTGTAATATCAATTATTGTCTCATCCAGTTGTTTTGAGGAGACACTGCCCCCCTTGCCAGCCTACATTTGCATAATAGCTTTGATTATTATTTTGAGTGTTGTGTAAATAAATAATGGAATTAATAGAAATGGGCACAAAATGACAGAATTTCCTCACGTTTGTCGAACCCCACTTGTCATGTCTCTATTCCCCACCAGTGGGGCGCTCCCCACAGTTTGAGTAATGCTGCGTTATGCTATGTCCTGGTTTGTAACAAGCAATGCAGTTTTTCACAAAACTTTCAAAACCTTTCCAAGTGTCTTACACTGCATCAAACGTCTGTTTTTAAGTATTGTCTTCTTGTGCTTTGAGTGTAGGCTAATTTTCACCCTAATGGCCCCTCCTCCAACCCCCTTACCCCCTCTCTCCGCGGTGTTGTACAAACTGATCGTATATTAGGCTAATGTGAAACTGAGCAAATGAAACCCCCACACAAGGACTTTGTGTAAGCTCTTTGCCAACGTGTTGAAACATCATCACTGCTGTGAAATAGGCAACAGAGAGTAAACCTTTAGCTAACCATGTACTATCATTGGATCATATTTATTTGTAAATATGATTACAAATATTATTGAATTACTTATTTTGTTACATTACAAATTAATTTGAGTAATATAGGCAAAAAAATATTGGGCTTTTTATCAGCCGGCTCATTTAATTTCTGACATTGGACCAGGCCGACTGGCTTGGGTCGGACCTGGGTCAGTTTTCAAGCCGGATGACAACCCTGCTCTGCCTAAGTAGGTTAAAGTTCAACAACTCAGTGGCATGTTGAGATCCATTGATGGATGAAGATTATCGTTCTTGCTTGCGCAATTGAAACAGAGCCCCTGCTCCACCCCCCCCCACACAATCTAATATTGAAAACCCTGATTACTAGGGCTTGTTTGATATGGGCCGCAGCATTGATGTAGCAAGCAGATGCAAATAAATAACTTTTCAATCCAATTAGACGGTGGGCCGAGGCTCCGTACCTACTTTACTTTTCGAAATGAATGATCCCCATGGAGGGAGAACCTGGATTTGTAAAGTTAGGACGATTGTTTTATTCTGAACGATATGAGAAGTGTTGCCACTCCCAATCATTGCACATTTTCCCCGAAATCATAGTGCATGGCCTGTAAATATGTAGGCAAATGCGGTTGCCTAATATATCAGTTGAGCCAATAGCGCGGTAAGATACTGATATAGGATTATTATTAACCAATCAAATGTAGTTTATTTAGAACAGTTACCCGGAAGAATCAGCTGTCTGACACAAGCAACAGCTGCGGTGGTACACTTAAATCTTGCGTCCGGTTTTTTCATAAACGTCCCATACAGCAAAGGTTTTCAACCCGTGTGCACTTGTGTGCCATGAGGAATCTCCGGGAGTGCCATGAAATTATGTTAAATCTGTTGTTTATTTAGGGGGCAAGTTATGCAGCGCTTTGTTCATAACGCTCTTTTTGCTCTCCGGTGAGGACTGCCCAAGCTGTTGTGCTGGAGACAGACAATACAGAAAGGGCCCTCAGAATCAGATCATGTTCAGCCTCTGAACATATACCGCACCAGCTGTCTATACACCTGTTTACATTTTGTGAAATGGGCTAATTGGGTAATGATACTTTTTCGCCAGATACACCTGGTTGATGAATTGTGCTACTTAGGATCAGGTGGTTTTATGATTGGATAGTGGCAGGTATTTTACTGGTAAATGATGCGGACAGTCGCCGGCATGAGTACAGCACACTCTACATTCAGCATTTGATTACTTAGACCCCATGTTGTCAGTTATGTCTACAACCCTGTAGTGGTAGGCGATTTACTTTCGGAAGCCAGAGCTCTCCAGATTATAGATTACCTTCACAATCATTCAAATTTAACACAAACTTGGGTTCCTAAAAATTTACTTAGGCTTACTCCAAATTTCCATTCTTTCATTCCTCCACAATAGAGTTCAAGATTTACTTCATGTTTAATACCAACCTTCCTTTGTAGTTTCCTCAACTAATAATGCCTTCTCTCTTCTCTGTGCTCGTTTTATCCTTGTGATATTTGTGAAATGTCTGTAGCACTCCCTAACCAGTGTTAGCTGGTCTGACTGACTGGTTTGTAGGTTCCTGGTATTGTAAGTTGTAAACCTGTACTACCTCTTCTGCTATAATACTTTCTCTGCACTCAAGGTCTTTCCACAGAAACATGGATTTAATGAATTTCTCTGAACTTATGTCTGTGAACAAAATGGTGGGTCTACTCCCCTCAAACATATGCATGTAGCACTTCATATTTTACCATTCTTCTCAGTAAATGTGTGGGGAAAAGAGTATTGCCTGGCTTGTTTTTATTAGGTATAAAAATGATGCATCAAATGTGTGAAATGAGATGTATTTATTGTACAATGTACAGTATTTATAAAGGTTACAAAGAAATGACTGGAACTCATATGACAAAATATGGTTACATAAAATAAGAACAGTCAGAATGGATAATGTTTTATGTCAAACGGAATATGTAGCATAAGTGGGAAAAGTGACTTAACAAGTTCAATCTTTCCTGGGCTAAAATTCCTTATTGTAAAGCTGTGCTAGTCACAGAACGCAGCTATGGCGCTCGGAATGTTTCATTCGCCGACGAGACTGACAAGCATGACAGATAACACACGTGTATACAAGCGTGTACCGTCTCAATTTTTATATTGAGACGTACATTTAAATATCTCGTTGTGTAGACACGTTAATAACGTGTAGCTGTTGATCTTGATCTATGCAGACGTCATGGCGGCGTCACGTTAGAAGTTAACGTGTGGATTAAGTGATGGCTTAAGTGATGGCTTATTTATTTTTGGCCTATTTATTCCTTCGTGAAAAGTTGTACTATAGCTACAGTATTTATACAGTATAATCCTCACGGATATCCTATTTCTCAGTCTGTTTATGATATGAGGGAAATTGTCTAGCCATGCAGCAGCAATATTATTGAAGATCATTCAGCACACAAGAGTTGAGACAGACATATGAATATTAGATGGAATAACCTTTTGTAATAATCGTAATACCAGCAATGTCATTATGAATTACCAATAAAGATTGATTGTACAAGATGTACTATTTTATATTTTCCTGCTGTGATTTCTTTTCAGTTCATGCGGCTAATCCATTTGGGAGAAAATGTTTCCACTTGTGATTTCTATCCATAATATTTGTATTCAAATTTATTTGAAAAATGTTGGGAACGAAATATTAAGTGGGCAAACTATAATTAAATGAATGAAACCATCATTTACATTTTTTATTAAATCAAACACAAAGCAGAGGTCTAAGAAAAATTCTAACCAACGGTATGAAAATCAGATTTTAATGTATCCAAAAACACAGGGAAAAATCTACAGAACTGTTTAGAGTTGCAGGATACTGCCGTTCTTAAAATTTTACATTTTAGATGCCCCTCCATCCAACTCCAACATGACAGGTAAAATATTGTTGAGATGATCAATTAATCTTTTGCAGGCCCTGAGTGTCAGCTTTTCAAGCCAGATTGTTAGGATCACAGCTACAAGCTGATCTTTGCTTGTCGGCTTGGCCTGTTTACGGACAAACATTTTCAGCTCATTCCAAACATTTTTGATGGGGATATTTTACAACGGAAAACAACACTCGTCTTGTGGAATGGAGGAGGGGCTGTGTTTCAATTGCACAGGCAGGAACGATCGTCTCCATCCATCAAAGGATCTGCACTGAGTCGTTGAACTTAAAACCGGACAGAGTAGGGTTGTTATCCAGCTTGAAAACTGAGCCAGTCAGAGAACACATCTCTAATACATTAACGGCCAATAACATTATACTATACATTATAGGCCTATTCATGATATTTAGCTGACACACTGTACCTAAAAAGTTGTTTGTTTGGCTTTGGATTGTGGCTTGTCTAGCTAAAGAGTAGAAAAATTGTAATCTCATTCCCAGACACTTCTGTAGCGCCATAGTCACAATGGTTATTGCAATGAATTAAAACAATCACTATTATTCTGAAAGGACAAATCAGAGTTTGTGTCGCCGGAATAATATAGTGTTACCAGGCGAACGTGTTTGCCCCCAGCTAGAACCATGCCTGCAAATAAAGCTGGCGAACTGGTTTATCCCCATCAATGTCACGTTTAGGGTATAAAGGGTAAAGGGAATGATGAGGCAGGCGCGAAGGACGGTAGATAAACAAAAAGGCACTTTAATAATAGAACTGGGTAAAACAAAACAGCCACGAGGGGCAAAACGTAATAACTCCAAAAATATACTGAAGACACTGGAAACACAGAACAGGATACTAGGAACAGGATACTAGGAACAGGATACTAGGAACAAGGAACAACGACGACCTGGAACACGCAACATGGAAACATTGACCGAACAAGGGAGGGTTACAAACACACCAACTAAATACTAACACTAACGAGGACTAAACACAGACACCTGGGAAATGAACACACTGACATAATCTGACTAACAACCAAGGAGCACAGGTAAATACACTACAGAGGCACAAGAGGGAGACAAACACCACAATAGGGGAAGGAATCAGAACAAACACAGACAGAGCAGAATACAAATGACAATTGAGGAAAATAGCAAACTAACTAAACCACCGTGAAAAAGCACTGAAAACAATAGAAAGTCAAAAATAACAGTCCCAACAGGGCTGGATCCTGACATTGCCCCCTCTCCAAGCCCACAACACAGGGGTGGGCAGAACAAAGGACCCAAGGACAGGGGGGACAGAGGGAGGCCCGGGTTCAGGAGGGGCTGTAAGGGGCCCTGGGTCGTAGGGGACAGACAGGGGCCCTGGGTCGTGAGGGACAGAGAGGGGCCCTGGGTCATAAGAGACAGAGAGGGGCCCTGGGTCAGGAGGTACAGGCACAGGGACAGGGACAGGCAATGACACTGGGATGAGGGCAGTGAATGGCACTGGGACATGGGCAGGCACAGTCATAGGGACAGGGGTTGGCAATGTCACCGGGACGGGGGCAAGCAAAGACACTGGGAGAGGATCAGGACAAGGCACAGAGACCGGTGCAAACAATGGCACAGGGACTGCAGCAAACAATGGCGCAGAGGCAGACACCAGCTCGGGAACTAGGGCAGGCTCGTGGACAGGGTCGGGTACCAGGGAAGGGTCATGGTCAGGCAAGGGCACGGTGACAGGCAAGGGCACGGTGACAGGCAAGGGCACGGCGACGGGCAAGGGCACGGCGACGGGCAAGGGCACGGCGACAGGCAAGGGCACGGGGACAGGCAAGGGCACGGGGACAGGCAAGGGCACGGTGACAGGCAAGGGCACAGTGACAGGCAAGGGCACAGTGACAGGCAAGGGCACAGTGACAGGCAGTTCAGGCAGGCTTAGGACAGGCAGTTCAGGCAGGCTTAGGACAGGCAGTTCAAGGGGGCACAGGAGAGGCAAGTCAGGCAGCCCGGGGAAAGACAGATCAGGAGGCCCGGAAAAAGGCAGGTCAGATGGCCAGGGCGGCAGCGTGTCTGGGAGCCCTGACTCAAGCAGGGCTTCCGGGAGTTCTGGCTCAAGCAGGGGGTCTGGGAGGTCCAGCGGTGGCGTCAGCGACGGAGGTCCTGACGAGACGGTCAGCGACGGCGGTCCTGACGGGACGGTCAGCGACGGCGGTCCTGATGGGACGGTCAGCGACGGCGGTCCTGACGGGACGGTCAGCGACGGCGGTCCTGACGGGACGGTCAGCGACGGCGGTCCTGACGGGACGGTCAGCGACGGCGGTCCTAACGGGACGGTCAGCGACGGAGGTGGGCAGACTGCTGCCGGAAACACTGGCGGGGAAAGCTGTGGGCAGGCTACAGCTGGAGGCTCTGGCAGAGAAGGCTGTGGGCTGGCCAATTCGGGGAGAGGCCCGAACAGGCTTTCCAGAAAACGGGTGAACCCCTGGTGGTCCTCCAAAAGCGGGTGGTCCGTCTTCCAGAGGGCCTGGGC
>JACXGM010032372.1:0-12777 GCA_016801145.1 Umbra pygmaea | reverse complement strand
GGGGGCCTACAGAAGAACCTGCGTCCGGTAAACACACACACATCACTGTACCTCGTAACGCTATTTCTAACACCAATTTATACTTTTGCCCTAACTTAAAATGCTAATGTAAGCATTATTAATGATTTCTTTTAAATATGGACAAGAAAAATGTCCTCATTAGTTGCCTTTATGTCAAACTGCAATTGCAAGTGTCGGCAGTATCTATTTAAAAGGGAATTCATTGTAAATTGTTTGTGTGTGCGGGCATGCATGCTAATTAAAAAAAATAAAAAATTGTTGCCTTTAACTATGATTTAAACACAGTTTGGGGCAGTTTTGGCCCCGTTTATTTAGAAAAACGTGGAAGACATACACAGGTCTGTGCCTAAAGGGAATTGGCATGTCTTTCACTGAAAATACATTGTTAGGGAGAAAAAAGTTCTTAAGTATCCCCTTAATTCATATTTAATTTCCCTTCCTGTTTTGGGTCTATTTTTAGAAGAATAGATCTCTAAACATCAATTTTAATGTGTCTTACAGCAGTATATCCCAAAGCGTGGGGTGAGAGCTAGGTAATTATTACTAGATGTGTAAAAAAATGAACGAAACTGATGATGTTGCAGCGCTTGCTTGTGACTCTCAAGATCATCATAATTGGCTGCCAATAGAATTTTAATGTATGTTCCAACTGTAGACTTTTCACTGGATGGGTGCCTCAGTCACAGCAGGCTACATCAAACCAGCCTGCTCACTTCACTGTGAGCAAAATGTGAGCAAACTTGGGCCAAATAAATAATTGTGATGATCATAAGCACCAACTGAAGCCAGGTATTATTTTCTGAACGGAGACCTCGCTAATTGAGTCATAACTAAATCCACCACTCATGTCTGAGCGGCATTTCCTGTTGAATTGGGCTCAATTTTGACAGTTCAGCGACAACCGTGGCAATATAATCATCTTTAAAGTGCATATTAACAAAAATCAAACATCCTCCCTTCTGCTTCTAACTACAATGTGCTAATGGGGATGTAACACACAGTCTCTCATTTTGTTGTGTGTGTCATTTTCTTCTAGAATCCCAAAGAGGGACTTAAAAAATCCCAAAGTCGATCCTTCATCAGCAATCTCAAGCAAAAGGTGAGAATAGCTGACCTTTCATAATGATCGTTGTTTCTTTATGAATGCATCCGTCCTGATGGTTATGCCTCTACGTCAAATATCTTCATCTACAATGTCCACATCCGGACTACAAATCGATATTTGTTGCTATATTAGCCCTCGTTTAATTATAAAAGCTTCTACTCAAACCAGCAAATCAATACAGTCTTTGGTGGCATTTAGATGTTAAGCCTTAAGGGGTGAGGTATTGACATATTGATTATAGGGTCTAGTTCTAAGCCTGAAACCTCTGATAGTAAATTGATTTGAATATGGCTGCCTGTCTTTTTCTTCTGCTTGGAGACTCCATGTGTCTTTGTTGCCCATCCAGCATTTGAATCCAGATGGGTCCCATTCATGTTTCTTTTCTCAATCACGGACTGTCTGAACATTTTAATGACATGTCTAGTTTGTGGATGAGTCTGTGTGTATAATCTACAATATACACTCCCTATGTGTCAACGCACATTTCAGCAGGTGTACTATAAATGAATACATCCTTTTCCCCTTGATCTCATCTTCTTCTACCAACCTACTGTTGAAGTCACCTCCTACTTCACCTCCACTTGCCTAATTTTCTTCATCTTGATCATGTATGACATGCAGTTGTGTGCGTGCGTGCATGCGTGTGTGTAGGTGTGTGTGTTTTAGTGGGGGTTATTCTGTACTTGCTAAGCAGCATAAAGACTGTAATTACCCTCACCAGTATCTTTCGCTCCACCTCTACTTTAAACAATGTGTTCTTACATCCTCCTGTACCTTTACCCAGAATAGACACACACACACATACGTGGACATGCACACATACACACACATACGTGGACATGCACACGCTGCTGGCAGCTTGGCTTTGAGTGGGCAGAATTACACGCTAAATGAATGACTGTGTGGGCGATGTGTTGTTAACCACGTGTTCAAGAGCACGAGGCTGGAACTGGCCCATTCCAATGAGAATTATTTGTGAATGTTTACATGTGTGTGTTTCGTGTATTTGTGTGTGTGTGTGTGTGTTTCTACCTCTGCAGAGGCACTCCAAGTCCAAGCTGAAGGGCCAGAGTGCGGACGGCGACGAGGACGGACAGGAGACCTCTGGGAGAGAGGGGGGAGGACAGTTCAACAGGTCAGGTCCCATTGGCTCTCTCTCTCTCATCACACTGGCCAATGCCTGAATCCTACATTCAGAGTATGCATGGATAGGTTAGGAAGCTAGTCTGAGGTGTTTCTCTGTTCCGTGAGCTTACACTCTCTTAGCACTTATGGTAAATATAAAAATTATACTGTATTTTTAATATCGCTGTCAGGTATTTTTTGCCATTCGAAAATTGCTGTAGTGCAGATTTTAAATTAAATACTAAGAGGTCTCAGTTTTATTTGAATTTGTTGGAATTTTTTTATATGTTACAAAATGACAACACTTTTTATACACAGTTCACAATACACAGTCCATTTCAGGGCACTAAAAATTTCAGAACTGATTCATATAAAATGCCCAATTGAGCACTTACTGTATGTGTAGTATAACAATAGGTGTTTTTAAGGTCCCTAAAACTCTTTTTTTCTACCCTGCAAAACCCCCTCAATAGCTCACTGGAGTTGACAGACACCAATAGCAAATGAAAAACACAAAGCCTTGAATTAAGAGTTAGACATTGAAAGCTCTCTTCTGCGTGAACAAATGATGTGATGGAACACAACCAACTACAAACACATGTCAAGCCATCATTTTGGTGCTCTCAAACACATCACTGCGATATATAAAAAGGTGTTTCAGCCTGATGAAACATGATGTATAAAGCGTTGTCATTTTTAAATGGTGAAACCAATAGGTACACAAAATATACCCTCATATATAAGCTGAGAATGTCCACTTAAAACTCAGTCATTGTTTGATTTCAAATCCAAGCAGGAACACAGTGCAGAAAAAAGGGAAAAAAAGCTTTCCTGTCCGAATGATTTTGGAGGCCACTGTAAAAGATGTATGACTGCATGGAACAACATCAACACATTTCATCATGTTTTAGAAGTGCCCAAACTCCTTTTGACATGCCCTAAATGTCCATTTAATGACCTTAGCTGGACTACGAAATCCGCTCCGGTTGAAGCACCAATGGAAATGTCCCTCAGCTGAAGGCCTCTTCAGTGGACCCACACTGTACAAATCATATTTTCTGTCTTTCTATGTATCACCTTCAATTGTTTGTTCTCTATATGTGTATATGTTTGAGTCTGTGTCTTTGTCAACCACAGCGTAATATTGTTTAAATATAATATATGGGTCTTCAGGAACAATCGCATCAATGTGCGTTTGTGGGCTGTGTCTGTATCCCTTTGATCTGTACAGTACTTTGTGTGTGTGTGTGATCTCATCTCTGCACGTATTCCAGCCTGATTTAGCTCTATTCCATCATGCTTATTCTTTGATCGACACTCTCCTTCGCTTCCCATGCTGTTGTCACTGCGTGTATGTGCGTGTGTGCTTTTAGTCCTTCCTTCCTGTCTTCCCCTTTTTCTCGTCTTATACGTTTCCTGTGATGTTGTCCTCTTCTAGGTGTGGGAGGAAGAGGAAGACGATGAAGCTCAGCAGAGATCTGTCAGACCTGGTGGTCTTCACCAACTCGTTGGTCTCACAGGAGGGACTGGATGAAGGTGAGACCACACCTCATCACCTTTTCCCTCCCTGTTGATTTTACTTGATCTCTCTCTTTCCTCAGCACAAATTTAAAAAAAATCCCTTAAAAATGTAATTCCCCTTTTTCTGTTTGTTTTAACTCCTCGCACTTTTTACTGTTTTTTTAATGTTATTTATCCATCCTCTTCCCTACACTATGCATTCTCTCTCACCATCTGCCATCCCCCTGGTCTCACACCTATCATCTCACGTCTCTCCTCTTATTGGTCAGGTAATCCGGGGAACGTTCTGTCGTTCAGCGAGACACGCGCCCAGCACCTGGTGAACCACCGGACGGAACGCTTCCTCGTTTTCAACCAAAGACAGTTGTCTCGTATATACCCCTCAGCCTACCGCATTGACTCCTCCAACTTCAACCCCCAGCTCTACTGGAACGTGGGCTGTCAGCTGGGTAAGAAGAACCAACAACCGTTTTTGTCAGCCTCCTCATTGCAAGTCCTACTTCCCCAACGAACCGGCCCATGTCAAGCATCTTCTGTTGGGCCATATGCTCCACCGCCCCATACCACAACACATATGGCATATTTCATCAGAGAATTAACAGACAGTTAAATGTGCGCTTCAGAGGTGTAGGGTCAAAATTTGACCATTTTAACATTCAACAACAGGGGATGTGAATTATTATGTCCTTTGATTAATGGATATTTTTGGACATAATACAGTTCCATTAGGTAAAGTCAAAAGAAAGAGGTATTTTTAAATCTTGAAAGCACAATTCATTCCCATTCCCTGCAACGCAGGAAATGTCCCATTTATACAGGGTGATCAAATTAAGTTCTAACAGTGGTATGTTTTTTATCAGTGGCTCTGAATTACCAGACAGAGGGTCGTATGATGCAGCTGAACAGAGCAAAGTTCATGGTCAATGGTGGCAGTGGCTACGTCCTCAAACCTCCACCCATGTGTAAAGGTAATAACACTCACAAACTATACTATCCCATACAGTATAAGACTAGTTCCATTTTTGTTTTACATATTAACATTTTATTTTAGCAATAAAGGAAGAAGCAATAAAGGTTAACTGTTTTGCTCACGAACAGATTTTTTTCTCTTGCTGGCTTGAGGATTTCATCTAGCAATGTTTTATTGGCTTCGGGATTCAATCGAGCCACCTTTCGGTCACTGATCAGACGATATAACCGTTAGGCATCTGCCGCTTATACTCGCAGTGTCATAGACTGAACTGATTGCTTGTTGCTGTCCTCCAGGCTCGTTCAACCCGTTCTCTGATGACCCACTTCCAGCCTGCCCCAAGAAACAGCTTGTGCTGAAAATCATCAGTGGACAGCAGCTGCCCAAACCTCCAGACTCCATGCTGGGGGACCGCGGCGAGGTACACACAAACACAGACCAACCACACACACACTGACAAATCTTTTACTACCAAAAGGATGTATATTATTTTTGGGGGTTTATACATGTTTTGCCACCTGTTGTTTAGTGTTGCGAAGCTCTTTTTTCTTCTAATTGTCTTCTCAGATCATTGATCCATTTGTGGAGGTTGAAATCATCGGCTTGCCTGTAGACTGTTGCAAGGAGCAGACAAGAGTAGTGGATGACAACGGTAAATAGCACACACATACAACTTGCCATTCAGTCAAATGAGTGAATCTCAACCCTCCAACATGTCACGGAACAGTGCCTCCACAAGGTGAGCTAATGGTACTGACATCACCTCCAGTATTCTTTAACCTTTCTCTGCTCAGTCGACCTCCCGTCCCTAGCCGCAGCTCATCTCCCCTGGGTAGTGACGTCTTGACCCAGTGGTCACATTAAGGTTCTGGTTTTAGCTTTAAGGCTAATTTGGGGGCAGTCATTGTGACTGTGACTTGACCAGTTCAGTTTGAGGCTTTACGGCTAATTTGGGGACCAGTCATTGTGACTGTGATTTGACCAGTTCAGTTTGTCACCCAGCCCAGTCATCATCTGTAAAAACAGCTAGCTGCCGGGAAGCACTGGGGGCCAAATACAGCTTACGAATAGCATTTGACCAGTGCATTTGGAGGGTGACATTATTTTGCTCTCGAAGTTTGTTAGATACTGTGGAAGAATTATATTTAATCATATTTGAAATGTCTTGTTGTGTACTGAGAAAAAGTTGAAGAGACTTTCTTTGAACAGCTGATAAGATCTGGGTCTTTGTACATTCTACCCTTTGTCTGTACCTTTTGTTAATGAGTGATTGTACTTGTTAGGGGGGGTCAGCATTCTTGTTTTCACCCAGGAAGATATATGTTTAATTAGGCTGTATAGGGGGAACATGGGGTTCCCACCGAGGCTTGGCCTCACGTGACACAGGGTCTCTCCCTTATTGATAGCAAGTTATTGGAGGCCCATGCGATAAGATAAGCACGTTAAATAGTATATTAATTAATAAATACAGCTATGTTAATTCATCTGTTTCAGTTAGGATTCTCCCACAATACTGTTGTGTGCATTCATACAGAGACCATGCAAATCACTTACACGTTGCTGAGGCATGCTCGTGTTTGTACACTGGTTTTAGTATCCTGGTGGGGAACATAAAATCCATGCAAGGATAGTTAAACAATAAAAATGTGGATACACTTGACATGCTTGTCTACAGTATACAGTATAAGGAAAATAGCTATTTTTATTGTATGAGTTAGGTTTAGGGTAAAAGTTACAATTGGGGTTATAGTGATTGTAAAATTAAGGAAGCTTTGCAAGTCCAATTGAAACCATAAGCTGGCATTCCCAAAAAAACAATAGTAAAAGGTAAAATGTATGTGTTTTCTTACTTTGACAATGTGTTGTACAGGGTTTAACCCGGTCTGGGAGGAGACTCTGTCCTTCACACTTCACATGCCTGATCTGGCTCTAGTGCGCTTCCTGGTATGGGATCACGACCCCATTGGACGGGACTTTGTAGGCCAAAGGACAGTAGCCTTCAACAGCCTGATGCCAGGTTTGTGTGTGTGTGTGTGTGTGTGTGTGTGTGTGTGTGCGTGCGTGCGTGCGTGTGTTTGTGTATACATTTCTGTTTGAATTTAGTGAGAATAAAAAATATTTTACACTGTAGGCACAAGCATGTTGCTGTTGTGGTGAACACTCTCAGTCAGGGTCGGCCCTAGCCACTTTGTTGGCCCTTGTATAGGTTCGGTGGATGCCCCTCAATTCATAGCAAAACAGTTTATTGGATGGTATAGGAGGAACAGAGACAAATGCAGAGGCAACGTGAAAGTAAACTATTTAATAAACGGAAAACACTTTCACCAAAATTAACAGGCTACAATGTGTCAAAACTATGTACGTAGACAATAGAACATGAAACATCTAACACCTGACATACACTTACACAATGACAATGAACCACAAATAACTATAAACAGAACTAAATACCAGTGCTAAAGAATGTAATGATGACAGCTGTGTATTCTTGACTGTGTGAGACAATGATCGATTGGTAGATAAAATTATGTCATAGAGTGTCCGGTTAAACAACACATAAACATGGAAGCAGGGGGCAACCGTGACAGACCCTTAATATTTGTATTTATTTATTTATAAAGCACCTTCCAGGCTACACAGTAGCTCCAAAGTGATATACATTACAAATTATCAACATCAAAACAGCTCTACATGACAAACAATAAAAAACAGAAAACAAGATAACCAAAAAGTACAGCACCCATTGAGTGACTTAAAATGCAAGTGAGAACAAGTGGGACTTTAAACAAAACCTAAAAATATTTAATGTTGGGGAAGACCTGACCAAACGGGTAGGTCATTCCATAATCTCGGACCAGCAACGGCGAAAGCACGATCACCCTTGGATTTAAGACGTACTCGTGGGATAGATTAAGGTGTTTATTTGAGGATCTTAGTGATCTATTTGCCTTGATAACATATTAACACATTAATAACATACATACAGGGATGGGCAGTATTTATGATACATGTATTCAAAATACATATTTCAAATATAAAATAGTATTTTGTATGTGATAGGCTTGATGAAAATTGTTTCATATTTTGTATCAAAATACTTTAGTGTTTTGTATTTTGTAGTTAAAAATACTGTAAAATAATTACATAATGAAAATTTTGCTCTGATTGGTGCCGCCCAGACTTTAGATCACAACAGACAATGTATATATACTTGAAGAAAAAGGTAAATGTGAGAAATGTGTTGGTTGCCAGCTTTCCATCGATCTTTAGCATAAATTGCAAAGATGTTCGGGGGGTCCGCTTGGTGTAGTGGGCTAAGTTGCTGCATTGCACAACAGTGTACATCATGATAGTCATGGGTTTGAGCCTGACTATGGGTTCTCTGACTTTCCCTGGGGCTTCTGCACAAGGCAGTGTGAATTGGCATAGCACAATTCAGATTATCTATTCTACCATGTTGCACTCCAGGCAGGATTTGAGGGAATTGGGAAGGGAGAAATTGGCATAGCTTTGCCCAGGAAGTTGAATTATCTACCTTGCCCCTTCCTGTTGCTCTACAGTAACTCCTTGTGTGCAGATCAGTCTCCTGTATATTAAATCATGGAAATAGAGTTGGTGAGCGTAACATCCCATGCATTATCTGACTAAATAGTGCGAAAAGAAACGGCAGCTCAGTGACATATGGTTGGATGAACCATGTGAGCGCCCCTCGCCCCCTTATTCCCAAATAAGTTTGCTATTGAACAAGACTGTCTGGGCACTATACATGAAAATTCACAAGAACAAGATTGGAGGCAGATATACAGCAGGAGCATCAACTGATTCAGTGTACTGGTGAAGGGATCAAATGAGACAATTAATGGAATGTTTGCAAAGTTATTTCATGCTCACTAGCTAAATAATTTTTTTGATCTATACAATACAAAAATACATTTATTTGTTTTGATACATGATGTGTAATTTGTAGTTTATTTTGATGCACTCAAATTTAAGATATTTGGTATCTTATTTTAAAATACATTTCGATATATCATTGCCCATCCCTGCATACATATATGCAAGAACCGAACCTTGTTGGTAAAGCAAATAGCAATTATTGATGTAACAAAATAAATAATATGGACAGTTTAGTTTTGAAATCAAAGGTGAGTAAAAATCATTCATGCATACGAATGGAGTGCCTTTTATAGAATTACAGATATTGTCCAACATTGTGTATATTCTTCCATGATGAAATAAATAAATTATTGTTATTTTTAATAATACCTATTAATATGAATTGTAATTAATATAATAATTCATAACAGTAAAATATCCGTTTTTGATTTTATTTTTTATAAACCATCAAACAGAATAAAATGTTAAAGTTCCATTTGTTTAAAGTATGACAGGATTGGTCACATCCAATTATTGTTATCATTTGATCGTGACAAGAAGTTTTGCCTTGTAGGGCATTTTACAGACAAGAAACCATCTGTTGCAATGTATTTTGCCTTTCTACAAGCATTGTTTATTAGTAGCATTAAACATGCCCTACAAGGCCATTTCCTGTAAGACTTCTTCTCACTGTCAAGGCTGGTTCATTGGTGCTGGATGACTGACAGATGCTGAACATGCACTTCATTGACTGACTTAACTACTGTTCATCAGCTGCTGACAGCTGTTTGGTCTTTCATTCCTTACAGCCATCTGTCTGTATGTATTATATCATATAGTGTTTTCACAAGCAAGCAATCACTTACCCAGATTAATAGCTTCATAAAAATGTGTAAGTTTACCTATGGTTTTGCACAGTACTGTACAGTGCATGATTATTTTGTGTTTTTGTACTATGTAGGGGGCCCCCTAGTGTTTTGGGGCTTTAGGCAGCCAGGTATGCATAGAGCCGGCTCTGTCAGATATTTGTCACATGTATGGGGATTTTATGCATCAACTACTGCACATTTTGAGAGAGTGCGATGGCCTGCTTTTCACCATTTAGTATCCAGGCACGTGGCAGTACAATGGCTTCTCTTGTGTGAAATAGGGACCTGAGGCAGAGCTGGTTATTCTGGGCCACCCTGTGAAAGACATGTCCCTCATGTTGCTCTGTCCCCAGGCAGTGAGAGCACAGACCAGGGATTTACCATTCTTTTTTCATCCCCCTCTCCCCTTTATCCACCCTTCATTTCCCTTCCTCACTCTCTCTCCCTGCCCCCTCTGCAGGTTATAGACATGTATACTTGGATGGGTTGACCGAGGCCTCTATCTTCATCCATGTATCAGTACATGAAATCTATGGGAAGGTAGGTTCAATAAGGGACTGTCTATAACACACACACATATAATCCATCCACCTCACAGGTGTGGCATACCAAGATGCTGATTAGACAGCATTATTATTCCACAGGTGTGCCTTAAGCTGGCCATAATAAAAATCCACTCTAAAATGCGCAGTTTAATCACACTGCACAATGCCACAGATGTCGCAGGTTTTGAGGAAGCAAAACTGACAACTCCCATGCAGTGACTTAAAGCCACAACAGGTGGATTCAGCATCACGGCCAGTTCCACAGCCTAAGGAATCACACACAATTCAGTAGGCTGCGGAGCTGGCCGTGGTGCTGAATCCACCTGTTGTAGCTTTAAGTCACTGCGTGGGAGATGTCAGTTAGCAAGCATAGGGATTTGTGCAATTTTGTCAGGGGCCAAATTGTGATGGCTAGACGACTGGATGCATGTGTGTTGCTTACCTGGGGAACACATGGCACCAGGATGCACTATAGGAAGAAGGCAAGAAGGTAGAGGCCGTGTGATGCATTGGGCAATGTTCTGCTGGGAAACCTTGGGTCCTGCCATTCATGTGGATGTTACTTTGACAAGTACCACCTGCTTAAGCATTGTTGCAGACCATGTACACCTGGTTTTCCCTGATGGCAGTGGCCTCTTTCAGCAGGATAATGCGCCCTGCCTCAAAGCAAAATTGGTTCAGGAAGGGTTTGAGGAAAACAATGACGAGTTTAAGGTGTTGATTTGGCCTCCAAATTCCCCAGATCCCCATCCAATCAAGCTTCTGTGGGATGTGCTGAACAAACAAGTCCGATCCATGGAGGCTCCACCTCGCAACTTACAGGACTTAAATGATCTGCTGCTAACGTCTTGGTGCCAGATACCACAGCACACTTTCAGAGGTCTAGTGGAGTCCATGCCTCAATAAGTCAGGGCTGGTTTGGTGGCAAAAGGGGGACCTACACAATATTAGACATGGTAAATTACTAATTTGACATGTTTGCAACCTCCCCCCCATGTTTATATTACACACATACTGTTCGGGTCCATTTGACCCGGCACTGAGAATGGAGGCTATAAACGGCAAAAATGTCAAATTTACACCAAAACTGATTGTGAGACACAATTTGATTGCCTAATCCCGCCCAGCCAACCGCACACCTACACCTACTCTCACACGACAGACAGACACATGACAAACAGAAACAAACACTGAATTTGTTCCTGGACCTCAACTATGCCCTTTCCTACACTTTCTACGGGAACCTTGTATTTCCCACAGGAAAACGCTGCCCACACTCAGGATAACATGTCGACATATGCATCTGTACTCTCACAGAAGTTGAAAAGATGAGCAATATGAGCTGAATAATCACAGCCCAGAATGCACTGGAACACATCCTTCAGATCAGAAAAGGCACGAAGAGGAGTAAGTGTCTGAAAGTGAAGACGATCTGGAGATAAATTCTGACAATGATGATACATGTTCAGATGATGAGGGTATTGTCCCACAGCCATCAACTCCAAGAGAGATATTCATATAACAAAATTGCCAAATAGAGGGGAGGTTCGTGTGCAGTAGTAAGCTACTTCATAATAGTCAGTGGTTTGAGCCTGACTACGGCTTCTCGAAATTCGCCCAGAACCCCCAGCAGGGCAAATTTGCATAACATTGCCTGGGATTTGCTATAGATAGGTTGGATTCTCTATCTTGCAACGTCACTCTCCAGCCACTCCATTTTTGAAGATCGGGTGCATGTAAATTCAATCGCAAAAGTATAGTCGGTGAGTGTAATCATGCCACATGTAAGCGGATTAAAGGCTTCCACGATCGATGAGCAGTGTGAAAAGGATCTGCCGGGTCGACGACACTTGCCCCTGAACAAATAAATAATCAAAATGCCCTTCAGCATCCTGCATCTGTCCAAGGATTAGCAATGTGTCAGAGAGAACAATATAATCTGTCCAAGGATTAGCAGTGTGTCAGAGAGAACGATATCATCTGTCCAAGGATTAGCAATGTGTCAGAGAGAACGATATCATCTGTCCAAGGATTAGCAGTGTGTCAGAGCGAACAATATAATCTGTCCAAGGATTAGCAGTGTGTCAGAGTGAACAATATCATCTGTCCAAGGATTAGCAATGTGTCAGAGAGAACGATATCATCTGTCTAAGGATTAGCAATGTGTCAGAGAGAACAATATCATCTGTCCAATGATTAGCAGTGTGTCAGAGAGAACAATATCATCTGTCCAAGGATTAGCAGTGTGACAGAGTGAACAATATCATCTGTCCAAGGATTAGCAGTGTGTCAGAGAGATCAATATCATCTGTCCAAGGATTAGCAGTGTGTCAGAGAGAACAATATCCGCTGTCCAAGGATAAGCAGTGTGTCAGATAGAACAATATCATCTGTCCAAGGATTAGCAGTGTGTCAGAGAGAACAATATCATCTGTCCAAGGATTAGCAATGTGTCAGAGAGAACGATATCATCTGTCCAAGGATTAGCAGTGTGTCAGAGTGAACATTGCACACCAACTGAAATATTTCAGGTCATTTATAGTTTAAATACTGATGATTTTGGCATACAGCTCATGAAAACCCAAAATTCCTATCTCAAAGAATTAGCATATCATGAAAAGGGTCTCTAAACAAGCTATTAACCTAATCATCTGAATCAACTAATTAACTCTAAACACCTGCAAAAGATTCCTGAGGCTTTTAAAAACTCCCAGCCTGTTTCATTACTCAAAACCGCAATCATGG
>JACXGM010032371.1:0-12655 GCA_016801145.1 Umbra pygmaea | reverse complement strand
CCTTAGATATATACCAGGGGTAGAAAAGGTGAAGCTTCACTTCTGACTTAACAAGGCCTTAGATATATACCAGGGGTAGAAAAGGTTAAGCTTCACTTCTGACTTTTCCTTCCCGTTCATCTCTAGCCCTGAGGCCCCGGTTTAACGTTCCGAGGTAGCCCCCTCAGTCATTTGTGATGTCAAGATTGAAGGAATTCACAGCATTTCAATGTTTGGTAGATAGCCCCTACAGTCTGTTGATGGAGGGATTTTACTGCATTTATAATCATTCATAGGTTTAGGGAGCCCCTGCCTCTATTTGAGGTTGTGATTGGCGTCTATCGTTTTTTCAGTAATGTAGACAGCCCCCAAAGTCCTTTCCTGGAGGTGGGGAAAGAGGCATCAATAGTCTTTTATTAGGTTTGGGTAGCCCTTATTGGTACATGGGGATGTGGACACGCTGTGAATGAATTGAGAAGGACACCTATTTACCTCCCAGAAATGCTATACGTGGAGCATTGTAGCATAAGGGTGCATTGGCTGATAACATACTGATAATCCAGTATACAATCATCATTATTTCTTCTGTCTGTAGGTGGAGAATGGCATCTATATGTTTGGGAAATTACACATGATTAATTTTCACTGAAGCAGAAAGTTGAACTGCATTTACAGGTTGCTGACCACTTTGCCAGGAGATGTGATCGACCATCTTTCAAAGTGATTGGAACCTTTTTATGAAATGTAATTTTATTCAGAGATTAGCAGAAACCAAACATTTCCTAAATTTCCTTTTTTCTTTGTTTCCAAATGTCATTGTACAGTAACCTTAGCAAAGACAAATTAAACCATCTTTGGATAGTAAATATGATGGCTTGTTTTTGGTTCTGCTCACGACGCCAGCCTTCTTTGTCCTAAAGTTTGTGCCTAGCCAGACTCGCTGGCAGAACATTTTTAAACTAACACTTTTCCATGCATGCTCTCCTAAGTCACTGACAGCTGTAACTGTACAGGTACTGATGGTGTACAACCAAGTATGTTATTTGTGTGTTGCTACCAATATACAGTATGTTTCTGTTAGTATCATGCTGTACCTCTCTGTCAACGGGAGAGCAGGAATATAACTACCAGATGCCACAGATGGATCTTAGAGAAGTCAGAGTGCATGATCTGAGAAAGATCGCATTTGGATAAGAAAATATCTGTTTCTCTGCTCTATGATAACAGATACATTTTTCCCTCTAGGAGACACCATGGTTGCAGACATAACCTTTCCTTTGTTAGGAGTCAGAGAGAGCCATGACTGCAAGCTGGTTCCTGTTACCACGTCTCTCCCTCCTCTGCTATACTTCCCCTGTCGACTCAGTAGGTGTGACACAGGACAAACCTTCCCCGCCGAGTCCAATGGACCGGAGACGCATTGTATGAAGATTCAACTGCTGAAACTGCAGACGTCTGTAATCTACAACCTCCCCCTTTGACATCTGGGGATCCGGCTATGAAGACACACTCGCACCTTCATACATTTCTTGTGATATCAGTGTCTGGATTGAAGTTGTTGTATCAAGATTGTGGACACTATTCATGTTTACTGATAATGAATATGTTGACCACATTTCTCCACTTATTGAAATTCTCTACCTTTGCTCTTTCCTTTATTTCATTTCTAGTCATATTCTAAAATGCTGTTCCAGTGAAAGAATGCTTGGGTTCCTAATAATATCAGTGTTAGTGCCAGCCTGCCCTGGTTAGCACACCCTATTCTAGCCATGACATAACCATACCACCATTACCAAATGCTGTGTTCCCAGTATAGGTGAATTGTAATATCATGCACCACATTACACGTAGCCTAACTAATATCATAATAACTATTTTAATCCCATGTGGTCTGTTATTTTAGAGACGCTTATGTTTTAGGACATATGAGAAATCTGTATGATATCTCCTTTTGAGGATGAATTGGCAAATGACACTGCATCAGCCCTTGTTGACATCTGATTGGCATTAATATCAGACCTGATGAGGATTTTACGAAATTGTGCGGCCCTGGTCTATATCCGGGCTAAATAAGTGTGTACATTAGCCGCAGTCGGTGGATCTTAATTGGGGAGGACGGGCTCGTATTACGCTTGGGACCGGAGTGAATGGAATGGTGCGCAACGCACAAAACCCAGTGTGCAAAACCAAAAAACACTGGGTTTTGTGCGTTGCGCACCATTCCATTCACTCCGATCCCAAGCGTAATACGAGCCCGTCCTCCCCAATTAAGATCCACCGACCGCGGCTGGTGTACATGTTCAATTATTGGGACAGAAGATTGCACTGAAATTTACAACCTTGATTTATCCATCCTTATTGGCGATCTCAAGCAATTGAACAAAGGTGAGGGAAATATTTGTCATTGGATGGTATGTTATTAAATATGTGTTCTTGGTCTCATTCCTGTTCCTGTTACTTCTTTCTTAGCGTATCTCTGAAGTTGATGTTTGTCTACTACAGGCTAGCTCAGCATTCCACTAGTCAGGTAGATCCTATAGTCACCTTACATGACCCTATTATAGTATGATATGTTAGAAGTGTGTCCAGGTTGTTGTTGTTCTACGTTCTCTTGGCCACAATGAGGGAATAAATTAGTGGCTAAATGTATGTTTCATCCATATGTATTAACTGATCTCTTTATATTCAGTACATATACGGTATGCCTTTAAATATTTCCCAATACATCCCTTTCAATAGAAGAGGTTCAGAATTGGAATGTGGCCTGCGCCCCTAAGCAGATCTAGTCTAAGGGGGATTTTATGATCCATTGGACTGATGACCAAGAAGGGTCTAGATGGGAATGTAACCTATAGATAAGACAGTGTGGTTTCAAGTTCCCCTTAAGCCCCCTAAACAACAATCTCACCTCCAAGGGACCTTAGATATATACCCGGGGTAGAAAAGGGGAAGATTCACTTCTGACTTAAAGGACAATTCCGGCGCAAAATGAACCTAGGGGTTAATAACACATGGTTACCGAGTTGACCGTTCTCTGGGATATGTTTTCATGCTAATCGAATGTGTCCTGTTTTAGCTCAACCGCTAATTAGCTTATAATTTTTGGTGACTTGAAAATTATAGTGAATGTCATTTGCATCAACTATATAGGAAAAACTGTGTAAAATATCATCTGCATTATCATTTGGAATGCAGTGTAATGTGTCAATGGAAACAACCAAAATCAGTTATTGATGAAATAAGAAATCTGTGTCCTCCAAAAATCATGGTTCCACAATCAATGACACCCTTAAAGATTATTGTAAATAACATCTACCAAAACCCTGTTCCACTAGGGTATAAAAATGAGGAAACACATGCAATATCCCTTTGTCATCCAACACCATGAAGAAAACAAAATAATAGGCAGTTCAGAGTCAGATGGTCGTAGACCTTCATAAATCTGGTAGTGGCTATAGGAATTCATCTTGCAAGCCAGGATAGCGATTAGGTGAGTGGAGAAACAAAATCCCCAAGAATCACTGTAAAAGAACTGCAGGCTTGGTAGCATCTTGGCGTCACCAGGTTTCAAAAAGCACCATCAGACACCACCTCAACACCCATGGCCTCTTTGGAAGGGTTACCAGAAGAAAACACTTTCTGACCTCAAGACACAAATGCATGTGCTTGGAGTTTGACAAATTTCATTTAAATTATGACTGGAGGAAGGATCTCTAGTCAGATGAGACCAAAATTGAACGTTCTGGTCAGATACAGCATTGGCATGTTTGGCGTTGAAACAGAGATACATACAAGGAGAGGCATCTCATACACACTGTGAAATATGGTGGTGGGTCAATGATGTTTTGGGGCTGTTTTATTTCCAGAGATCCAGGGGCACTGGTCACGATTGATGGCATAATGAATTGCACCGAGTATCAGGCAATTTGGGCAGACAAGCTGGTTGCCTCTGCCAGAAGGCTGCGACTTGGCTGTCGGCGGACATGACAATGACCCAAAACATACATCAAGATCCACACAGAAATGGTTCCATGTTAAATAAAACTCAACTGAGATGTCCTGCCATGCCAAACCTAAATCCAATCAAAAACCTGTGGGCTGAGTTGATGAGGGCAGTTGATAAGCGCAAACCCAAGAATGTGAAGGATCTTAAAAGGATCTGCATAGAGGAATGGTCCAAAATCCCTCCAATGTGTTCCTTAACCTTGTCAAAAATAACAGGAAGCGACTCCATGCTGTTATCCTTGCCAGAGGTGGTTGCACTAATGAATTCCACAACGAGTAGGAAAGAGATGAGTCATGTCAGCCCATCTGTGCTTTCTAGAGGATTTAGCAACATTTCGCACTTCCTAGTAAGTGTATTTATCAATCTGTTGCAGTAAATCTTTCTAAATGAATGTATATAAAAAACAGCATGGGGTTTAAATGATAGCTTGGAATTAAAGTTATCAAAGTTCTGTATGCAATACAGGTTCATTATGGTAAACAGGTAATTTATCTAGCATCGGGCAACGAATAATTTGTTTGACCGAATCATGTTTTTGTGCCAGTAACTAAAAAAGTCAGTAGCTCAAGTGCCACCAATGGAAAAGGTTGTAGAGCCCTGGGTAGTGTTTGTGGTTGATGATGTCACAGAGCAGATTGGTAGTGTTTGTAGTTGATGATGTCACAGAGCAGGCTGGTAGTGATTGTAGCAGTTGATTTGAAAGAGTAGGTTTGTAGTGTTTGTAGCTGATGACATTAAAGGGCATTTTCATAGTGTCGAGTGCCCCTGGCCTTGGCTCAACCCTCAGAGATTCATTAATATTCAGAGTTTCTCTTCAGTCCTGCTGTAGTCAGAAGGATGACTCATGCTCACAGCATTTATATGCCATGGCGGATTTTCTTGTATCTCCTTTGAAAATGTGTTCTATATTTGATGGTAGCAGGTTGCATATGTATCGATCAGACTACAGGGCGCTGGTACTTTTTCATTCACAGACATCTGTGCCTGGATATTGATTCCACTATTCATTATAGTAACAGCATGACTATGCCTGTTCTTTCCTGAATATTAAGACAGTTTAAAATGAGTCTGTTTGATTTTCCACAAGTACAATAATCTGTTGTTTGTTTGTTTGTTTGTGTGATACAAGGCATATGGATTTCTGTTTTCTGGTCAGAAAAACAAATGTGCATGTGCAGGGGCAGACAAGGACCAAAAATCGAACCTGGCATTTCAACACATTTTCTTTTGGACACCCATTATTAGCCTTATAATTATAGATTGGATTTATTTGAAGGTGGGGACAGTGTCCAAGTTAGTGTGGCTGAAGGGAGAGAGTTTCAGATTTTTGGGGCAGTGACACTGAAAGCTGTGTCTCCCATAGCCTGGTGCAGAGTATTGTATTTAGGATGGAGATAATTATGGTGTTGTGCTAAAAACCCCTATTAGACAGGCCCAACATGCAAAACATTTCCTAGTCTGATCCCATGTGTGTGTGGAACTCAACTTAAAATCAAGTGATGATTTTTTCAGAATTTACTCCCTTGATCTCCCGCCCCATTTTTTTCCCTCTATCTTTTCTACCTGCTCCTTCTTTTAGCAGTCACAGAAGATAGGTAGAAAGAGGAGGTACAAGGGAAAATCTTACACCTCTGTCATCCATAATTACATACAGTTGGACCAGATGTTACACAAAGGCTGCTTTCACACTGGCACCTTAAAAGTACTATTTCTAGAATACATAGAGAGGAAGGAACTACTTTCTCTTTCCTGCCTACCAGCTTACAAACACTGTAAAACTGTATTACTTGATATTTAAAACAATCCAATAACATATGTATATGGTATAATGATTCAATACACAATGCAGTGCTTTGTAATAAAAAAGCACAGCCAAAAATATATAACTTATATTAAATACAGACCGGCGGTGGCGCATGCACATTGACAAACACTGTGGAAGCACAATTTGTCCTGTCCTCATTGAAATTCCTGTTCAAACTGCAACATATGCACTGCATGGTGTTGAAAAAAACTTTCCCATCTAAACTGGCTCTTTAGATTTAAAAAAATCATTAAATAAATGTTTTACAGCTTTTGGAAGCTGCTCACTGAGAAAGTAGTTCTCTTTTCACTCCACAGAATTATACAGTGTACCTTTTAATCCTAACTTATTTTCATCTCGCGAAAATGATTTTTCAGAAATTTTCTTTTAGGTCAGAAGACCAATTAGTGAAAAAAAGAATTGCCTGTCTACAATTTTGAAGGATGGCTGAAGCAGAAAAGAGTAGTGAGCATCAAGAGGAAAAAATAACTTTCCACGCTTTGGTTAGATCCATCCCCAAATTTTGACAGTTCGTTACAGTAGAGACAAAAAACAGAAAGATGGATGAAGCCGGATAAGAATCTTCTGATCATCACCACTCATATTGACGCAAGGCTGTGTGTGTATTAGTGCATTTAGGGGGGGCACTTTCCAAATCAAATAATGATTTCCATCGATGTCCCGCGAGCCCTACCTACAGCTCATTACTTCATTGACATAGTCTCTTTTGGTTTGTTTTGCTGTCTTTCCACTTTATTTCAAAGAATCTTTATTGGCATTACCAAAGGAAGTGAAATATAAACACTATTAAAATGAGCAAAAAGAAAAAATATATAATTTAACACACAGAAGAGTGTAAGACTGTATAACATCTCAAATGTGACAATATTGTAGTGTTAAAATGAAAACATAATTTGGAAAAACAATTAAACAGCTGCCTTGTTTGTAGTTCGCTGTTTCTTTTTCAGTATGAGTCATATCTCTTGCTGCTGTGTTAGCACATTTTTTTATTTCAACAAACAAATATGGGAATTTGCTAATTTTTGTTTCATAGTTGGCCTTTTGTATATCTCTTAAACAGTAAAACCATATAATTTGATTGTAACGGTCTCACCCCAATGGCTGTAACGGTTCATGTTTTATGTAGTGCTTTTGTGTTCCAGACATCTCATCACCTCATTCAGTTAAGCTGTAGATGCATAACAATCAATACAGCTGCTGCACATTTACCATCATTAGAGTTCTATTTAAGTTCTGTTTTTGCTATGTCGTATTGTCAGTCATTGTATTTAAAATAGGTGGTGATGTTTGTTAGGGGTAGCGTTTTGTATTCCTATGGTTTTGCTCATTGAAGGTCTTCGTTTTGGTAAACAGTTATTTGATTTAACATCATTTGATTTATATCCACTTTTGCATCTGTCTCCGTTCTACACCATGCTGCCGCAATATTGCAGAATTACTGAGCTTTAAAGGATACAGTGAAGGAGGAAGCACACCCGACTGGCACGGCAGGACAAGCTTATTACGACCCAGTAGGGGAAGACATTTCAGCGAGCAGTAAAATATCATCTGTGCCGCTCTTGACAGCATCCAGTCCAGGGGCTATACCTGCCACCCCATGAAATATGGGGTGGTAGAAGAGGGTTATAGTCCTTTGGATTCCTCGACTAGGTGATTGGAAGGCTCGGCGGTGCTGAAGATGGGCGCTACTGAGCCCGTTCCATGTTTTATGTAGTGCTTTTGTGTTTCAGACTTCTCATCACCTCATTCTGTTCACCTGTAGATCCATAAGAATCAATACAGCTGCAGCACATTTACCATAATTAGAGTCCTATTTAAATTCTATGTTTTATATGTCGTAATTGCTTAATAAAAACATTCACAGTTAAGGTTAAAAAGTTAATGAAACAGACATCTAAATTGACATACACCGCATTCCAAAGTATTATGCAAATTGAAATTAAGTGTCATAAACATTAAATATTTTGTTTTTCAATCAAACACTTTAGGCCCCTCAGTGACAATTTGGCATTGTTTAAATGCCACGGCCTACCTAAGCATTGTTTCTGACCATGTCCATCCCTTTATGGCCACCATGTACCCATCCTCTGACGGCTACATCCAGCAGGATAATGCACCATGTCACAAAGCTCTAATAATTTTAAATTGGTTTCTTGAACATGACAATGAGTTCACTGTACTAAAATGCCCCCCACAGCCACCATATCTCAACCCAATAGAGCATCTTTGGGATGTGGTGGAACGAGAGCTTCGTGCCCTGGATGTGCATCCCACAAATCTCCATCAACTGCAAGATGCTATCCTATCAAAATGGGCCAATATTTCTAAAGAATGCTTTCAGCACCTTGTTGAATCAATTCCACGTAGAATTAAGGCAGGTCTGAAGGCGAAAGGGGGTCAAACACAGTATTAGTATGGTGTTCCTAATAATCCTTTAGGTGAGTGTATGTAAGTGTTATTTGGCAGAATATTCAAATTAAAATGCAATAATCCAATCGCATTTGAGCTTTCACATAATCATATGGGCGTACTCTGACAATATTAAAGTTGAAATGGAATAATCGTTTGACATTTCATTTTCAATTAAAACAGCGCCCCCGGTGAATTGCATTTCAATTTTTAAGTCAGATCATGAAGATGTAAACCGCCAGACCATTCATCAAGGCGGGTCTTCAGTTTAAACTTAATTGCCTTGTTTGGTGACAACCTGGCCCGCTACAGATGTATTGGTGTTTGTCTGTCACCAGGTCATGGCTAGAAGGGATACAGCTCATGTCAGAATGTCATATTTTCACAACAGACGTAGCCTTTCTGCCCATAGCCTTCCTGCACGTCGACTATTTCTCAGTGAAGGATCCAGCTCCTCTCCTCGGGACCATACCTCTCCCAGTCGACAAGGAACTGGACCCCACGACCCCGGTGCAGGAGGTCCAAGAGGTGGCGGACAGTGTAGGCCGGACCGCCATCAATGAGGCGTGGAGGTGGAGGTCTAGCTGGAGGGCGCAACATCGAACTGAGATGGACGGGATTAAGACATGACACATGAAATACCTGGTGTATTTTCATTGACAGAGGGATTTTGAGCTTGATGTAAACCAGGTTGATGAATGGGCCCAGGAAACAGGACAGGAGTTTGCGGGAGTCGGACCAGATTGGGATGTTCCTAGAAGAAAGCCATACATTGTCATCCGGGGTGTAAGCTGGAATAGGGGTCCAGCGACATTTTGCCTGCTGCTGGTATGTCTCGGAATTCCGTAGAAGGGCCTTCCGTGCCCGGTGCCAGGTCAGGTGCACCGGCAGTCGTGGTTATGCACTGAGGGCACTGTCAGGTCCTACTACTGGACAAGGAACCGAGGGGGTCAGTAACCATACAAGCATTCAAAGGGTGACATATCTGTGGTTGCCGTGGGCAGGGTGTTGTGAGCGTATGCTACCCAGGGAAACTGTGAGGACCAGTTGGTGGGGTCTGCAGATTGAAGGCGGCCTTTGGACTGTAGGTGGTACCCGGAGAAGAGACTGATCATGGCCCCAATGGCGCAGCAGAAGTCCCTCCATACCACTGATGTAAACCTCGGTAATCAGCCAGCTCCCTGGCAGAAGGAAGTTTGGGCAGAGGCAGATGGTGTGCAAACTTCATATACCGATCTACAACCATCCAAATCACAGTATTACCATCAGACGTTGGTAGTCCCGTGACAAAATATAGAGTAAGATGAGACCAGGGACGTTGGGGAATGGGCAGTGGGTGTAGCAGACCAGAACTGGGTTGGTTAGTGCCTTTATTAAGGGCACAAATAGGACAGGCAGAGACATAGGATGTGGGCCACCTAAACCTCCTGTTAAGGAGAGTTATCGTGCAGGAGATGCCAGGATGGCAGGCAAGGTTGGAAGCATGTGTCCACTTGAGAACAGAAGGTCTGACCGTTTCAGGGACAAACAGGCAGTTTGGTGGTACATTACCTGGACCCCCTCTGAGAGCTTCTCTGACCTTTTCCTCTATTCTCTTTCTTTAATTTGTAATTTCTAAAATAGTAGTATTTCCAGTGTTAAACATTTTATCACAACAGGCTATCATGTTGAGACATTTACACAGACATTTATCATCACAATAAGAATATTGTTACAATCCAAAGAGGCTGGAAGCAAGTGCACGATCAATAAGGACCTTTAATAAACAGAAACACGAGTACTAGGATCGTATACTGGAACACAATAAACGACAACACAAACGTCTTCTTGGTGGGTATATATATCCCACTAATGACAAAGCAGGCACAGCTGCTGCATAGGGCACATGTGTGCACAATTAGTAACCATAGAGTGTGCACGAGTCCCAAGCCAACATAGAGAGTGATAGAACCATGCAACAAAACGGTAAGTCCTAGTACTCTGGAGAATGAGAACGGCGGGTAGGACAGGGAAAAGGCAGAGAAGCAACAAATATAGTATAAGATAGTCTGATTGCCTAACTAAACTATCTTTTTAGGTAGATAGATACAATTCAACAGTTCCAGAAAGGTTGGGAAATTTTGTAAAATGCAAAAAAATCAAGAACCTGTGATTTGTTCATTATTTTTAACCTTTATTTAAATTACAAAAGATTTCATTTTTTTTCACAGACCAACTTAAATGTAATTTGTAAATATATATATATATATAGACATCTATGGCTGCAACACATTCAAACGTTGGGACGAATTCATAATAAAAGTGAAAAGATTAAAGAATATCCCAGTTAAACAGTTTTAAAACAGTCCACAATAAGCAGGTGAATTGGTAATAGGTGATGGGATGTAAAATGTGCATCTTTGCCAGGAAAGCTGGATCATGGGTTTTTACTTATTACACTGGGCTGGGCGTGACATTGTCTACATTGTCTACATTGTCTGTTTTGTCTTTCGTCTCTGTCTGTGTGCACCTCTACTGCTATTTTTCCTTAAAACAATTTCCACACTCACTCCAGTTGGTCTTCTTCACCCCTCTCGCTCTGGATTATCTCAATTTTTGCTATTTTTCTACATTCCTGGCCCCCCGGAAGACATCAGCTAGCGAATTACTGATCTGAACAGCATCAACTAACCTACCGTATACTGTATATCAGAGGCATACATTGCGGTAACTATATTTTTGACTCTCCACTACCAGTCAGTGCGTAAGCACAGTTCATGTAGCGCTTCCCAGAATTGAACTCTGACCAGTTGGTGTTTGTTTATTATTTTTATTATTTATTTCTCACTTAGTCATCATCTGTGCATTCCATATCAACATGCCTCGCTTATTGTTATTTGTGCTAGCCTTTATTGCCTTATTTTACTGTAGATCAGCTAGTCCCACTCATTATATCTCAGACAACCTATTTGTCCCCCCCACCTTCTTTGAGACCCTTACTGGTCAAATAGTTTATTTCTTTCTTTGTTACAAAATGCCTCAACCCCTCTGCACACTAAACTTACAATATCATTATCTGCCCATAGGGCCCCTTAATATATTTCATACTGCTAAAAAATCCACTGCCCATGGTTCTAAACGTCCAATTCTCAAAGCTTTTTGTCGCACCCTTATACTGATGTTACTTTGCACAGCAGGAGATGTTGAGCCAAACCCTGACCTGTAGCCAATAATGCCATCCTCATCCCCCAGGGCTCTCTTATGCAGACTTCTGTGATAGTAAAAATCTTGGGTTCATGCATATTAATATCAGAAGCCTACTTCCTAAAATGGATCTAGTCACTGCCCTTGCACATTCAGCCAACCCCGATATTCTAGCAGTGTCTGAATCCTGGCTCAGGAAATCCAATAACTCCGAAGTATCAATCCCTAATTACAATACAGGTCCTTCTCAAGCAATTAGCATATTGTGATAAAGTTCATTATTTTCCATAATGTAATGATAAAAATTAAACTTTCATATATTTTAGATTCATTGCACACCAACTGAAATATTTCAGGTCATTTATTGTTTTAATACTGATGATTTTGGCATACAGCTCATGAAAACCCAAAATTCCTCAAAGAATTAGCTTATCATGAAAAGGGTCTCTAAACGAGCTATTAACCTAATCATCTGAATCAACTAATTAACTCTAAACACCGGCAAAAGATTCCTGAGGCTTTTAAAAACTCCCAGCCTGTTTCATTACTCAAAACCGCAATCATGGGTAAGACTGCCGACCTGACTGCTGTCCAGAAGGCCATCATTGACACCCTCAAGCAAGAGGGTAAGACAAAGAAAGACATTTCTGAACAAATAGGCTGTTCCCAGAGTGCTGTATCAAGGCACCTCAGTGGGAAGTCTGTGGGAAGGAAAAAGTGTGGCAAAAAACGCTGCACAACGACAAGAGGTGACCGGACCCTGAGGAAGATTGTGGAGAAGGACCGATTCCAGACCTTAGATGACCTGCGGAAGCAGTGGACTGAGTCTGGAGTACAACATCCAGAGCCACCGTGCACAGGCGTGTGCAGGAAATGGGCTACAGGTGCCGCATTCCCCAGGTCAAGCCACTTTTGAACCAGAAACAGCGGCAGAAGCGCCTGACCTGGGCTACAGAGAAGCAGCACAACAAAACAACAACAAATTTTGCATGTCATTCGGAAATCAAGGTCCCAGAGTCTGGAGGAAGACTGGGGAGAAGGAAATGCCAAAATTCCTGAAGTCCAGTGTCAAGTACCCACAGTCAGTGATGGTCTGGGGTGCCATGTCAGCTGCTGGTGTTGGTCCACTGTGTTTTATCAAGGGCAGGGTCAATGCAGCTAGCTATCAGGAGATTTTGGAGCATTTTATGCTTCCATCTGCTGAAAAGCTTCATGGAGATGAAGATTTCATTTTTCAGCATGACCTGGCACCT
>JACXGM010032370.1:0-12655 GCA_016801145.1 Umbra pygmaea | reverse complement strand
TTCAATTCATGACTCCCAGTCTTTATGTAGTATGGTTTAAAAACTGAAAGCCTCAACTTCTAGAGTTGATCCAATACCATCTTGTCTTTTTAAATCATGTTTTGATTCCCTCTCTCATGTTGTTCTGAGAATTGTCAATAACTCTCTGTTCATTGGTGTTGTGCCAGCAGCACTTAAAATTGCTGCTGTCACCCCAGTACCAAAAACTAACAACAAGGACTTTGATAATTTGAATATTTTTTGTCCCATCTCTAATCTTTCATTCCTCGACAAAATTTTTGAACAGTGGCTACTCAACTGTTAGCTGTTAAAAGACAGTGAGCAAAACAGTCGAAAAGTAGGCTATATTAAGGCAAAAAGAGGCCAGGTTAACACATACAGTGCCTTGCGAAAGTATTTGGCCCCCTTGAACATTTCGACCTTTGGCCACATTTCAGGCTTCAAACATAAAGATATACTGTCATTTTTGTGAAGAGGCAACAACAAGTGGGACACAATCATGAAGTGGAACGAAATGTATTGGATGTTTAAAACATTTTTAACATATAAAAAAACTGACAAATTGGGTGAGCAAAATTATTCAGTCCCTTTAATTTCAGTGCAGCAAACTCTCTCCAGAAGTTCAGTGAGGATCTCTAAATGATCCAATGTTGACCTAAATGACTAATGATGATAAATAGAATCCACCTGTGTGTAATCAAGTCTCCGTATGAATGCACCTGCTCTGTGATAGTCTCAGAGGTCCATTGAAAGCACAGAGAGCATCATGAAGAACAAGGAACACACCAGGCAGGTCCGAGACACTTGTGGAGAAGTTTAAAGCTGGATTTGTATACAGAAAGATTTCCCAAGCTTTAAACATCCCAAAGAGCACTCTGCAAGCGATAATATTGAAATGGAAGGAGTATCAGACCACTGCAAATCTACCAAGACCCGGCCGTCCCTCTAAACTTTCAGCTCATACAAAGAGAAGACTGATCAGAGATGCAGCCAAGAGGCCCATGATCACTCTGGATGAACTGCAGAGATCTACAGCTGAGGTGGGCGAGTCTGTCCATAGGACAACAATCAGTCGTATACTGTACAAATCTGGCCTTTATGGAAGAATGGCAAGAAGAAAGCCATTTCTGAAAGATATCCATAAAAAGTGTTGTTTAAAGTTTGCCACAAGCCACCTGGGAGACACACCAAACATGTGGAAGAAGGTGCTCTGGTCAGATGAAACCAAAATCGAACTTTTTGGTAACAATGCAAAACGTTATGTTTGGCGTAAAAGCAACACAGCTCATCAACCTGAACACACCATCCCCAATGTCAAACATGGTGGTGGCAGCATCATGGTTTGTGCCTGCTTTTCTTAAGTAGGGACAGGGAAGATGGCTAAAATTGATGGGAAGATGGATGGAGCCAAATACAGGACCATTCTGGAAGAAAACCTGATGGAGTTTGCAAAAGCCCTGAGACTGGAACGGATATTTGTCTTCCAAAAAGACAATGATCCAAAACATAAAGCAAAATCTACAATGGAATGGTTCACAAATAAACATATCCAGGTGTTAGAATGGCCAAGTCAAAGTCCAGATCTGAATCCAATCAAGAATCTGTGGAAAGAACTGAAAACTGCTGTTCACAAACGCTCTCCATCCAACCTCACTGAGCTCGAGCTGTTTTGCAAGGAGGAATGGGCAAAGATTTCAGTCTCTTGATGTGCAAAACTGATAGAGACATACCCCAAGCGAATTACAGCTGTAATCGCAGCAAAAGGTGGCGCTACAAAGTATTAACTTAAGGGGGCTGAATAATTTTGCACGCCCAATTTTTCAGTTTTTTATTTTTTTAAAAAGTTTGAAATATCCAATAAATTTTGTTCCACTTCATGATTGTGTCCCACTTGTTGTTGATTCTTCACAAAATTTACAGTTTCATATCTTTATGTTTGAAGCCTGAAATGTGGCAAAAGGTCAAAAAGTTCAAGGGGAACGAATACTTTCGCAAGGCACTGTAGATTGAATAATTTCTATCGTTACTATTATGTGGCCCTATTTGTTTTTATAAGTCACTGATAAACAAAGTGACCTTTTTACAATGGGCTGTGTACCTTCAGATCCCCCACCCGGTACAGCCAAAAGAGGACTGGCCGGCCCCTTGAGTCTGGCCTCTCTCTAGGTTTCTTCCCAGGTCCCTCCTACTAGGGAGTTTTTCCTAGCCACTGTGCATCACTTGTGTTGCTTGCTTTTGGGGGTCTCGGGCCGGGTGTCTGTCAAAGCACTTTGTGACATCTGCTGTTGTAAAAAAGGCTTTATAAATAAATTTGATTGATTGATTGATAAGTTAAGCGTAATAATTATTTCTACCAAAGAATGGTTGAAGACTAAAGTAAATGGAATGGCCAATTCAAAGTCCCAAACTTAAACGGCCACTCCAGACTCTTAAACACCTCAAAATCAATGTGCTTGTCATTTATCTGGCATGACAGTCACTAAAAGCACCCCAAGTTCCCAAATTAGCCACCATAAGTTTCAGAATTTTACTCCAGAGACATCACTGGTGTGGATCCATGTTTTTGTGTTGCTGGCTATATCACTTTTAATGCCAGAGGATATGAGATTTTTTTGTATAAAACACACCCTATTGAATGCTTATAGCATGCCTCATTGCCTTAGCTATAGTTTTGTAGTTATAGAGCAATCTGCATAGGAAAGTAGAGTATGTATAATGTACGTATAAAAGATCTTAAAACCTTTTTTCAAATAAATGTGTATATTTTTCCAATAACTCACTCTTTGTACATTCTTAACACCATAAAACCTGCCTTTGTTTAGAGTTCACTAACCTAACTAAGGAATTATACACTTTAATATGCAGTGACCTGGCTTCTATTCTGAAGACCTTCTGGGTTTTTATGCAGAAACGATGACGTCACCGTTAGTCACTAGCAGAAGGCCAGTCCACTGACTCATGTTTAAAATGGTACTTTACAGGATGTGGGTGGTGAAATAACCAGTTTGCCTAACGACAGCTATCTAACAATACGGCACAATCATCACCTTATGTAATATCAACTCTCGAATATGTAAAGACACATTCAGCTCCATATATGAATGGTCTGATAGTGTCAATGTTATTTTAAAAAACTTCATATATTATCTAACGTTAGTCGGGGTTGTCGGAAAATGGCGTCATCGTAGACAGTGATATCAGTACTAGTCGTTATTCCGCCATATATTTTCTTTGCGAAATACGAAACGAAGAGGACAAGTCAATGATATATGATAAATAGAAACTCTGTTTGACAAAACGCTACACGAGGAAAACGTTTAGTTAAAAAAGAATGCCTGTACAGTACGTGCCTGTTGTCACCAACTAGTAGCCTACGTAACGGCTGTACAGCGGCTGTCATATACAGTATAGAGATATAGTAAAACAGTAGACAGAAAGGATAACTTAGAAATACTGTCTCTGGTTTAGCTATCTTAGTTAACACTGGTAAAATTGAAACGTTCAGTAAATTTCCTACCTCGCGTTACACGATGACTCATTCCAGGATAGCGAGACAGTGGAAACTCCCCTCCTAATATCTCCCCCTTAAAGGTCCGTGAATCTTTCGTTCATTAGTTCGTTTGTTCATAAAAAGAAGTAAATTCATATTGTTTTAAAATGTATTTCATTGTAATTATGAAGTGGAAAATCCAGAAAATGCACATTTAGAGACATTTATTTTAGAGTTTCTGAATACTATTAAAGTTATTTTGAATCTTTGGTTTCCAAATTAATTATGAAAAAAATAACATATTTGTGTTTGCTGTTCTATATGTTTATATGTAAAACTTCATGCTATCTAGTATATTTTAGTGATGGACATTCCAAATATCTAAATTCAACTGAATCATTCATCTGATGAGGTATTTCATAAAATAAATGTAAACATAATATAAATGCTTGAATTAGTATGTCCAATACAATTCCATTAAAAATTGCAGATTTTTTTTTCCATTACTATAGACTGTCTAAATGAACTCCAGAGTATGTATATTATATGTTTTGATACTGTGGATGATCAAGGATGTTGATTGTCATTGAAAGTGTTTAATTCTCATTCAATGCTTTATACTATCCCAAAAATAAGACAGTGTAAGCAAATGAGAAGAATTGTGAGAAATACAATTACCTCTCTATATCATATACAGTATTATAGCCCATCTGATATCCTAGAATTTCCAATGACCCTAAACAGGTAAATGTGCAGTTAGTGCTTAACATGGCTTCCAGAGATTTGACTAGAACTACAAAATTTTAACATATTACCCCAATTCTAGTATCTCTACACTGGCGGCCCACTAAGGCTAGAGATGATTTAAAGGTTTTACTGTTAACCTACAAAGCACTACATGGACTTTCCCCTACTCATCTGTCTGATTTGGGGCTGCCATATGTACCTTCACGAATGTTACATTCACAAAATGCTGGTCTCCTTACTATTCCTAAAATTTGTAAACGAACAGCTGGTGTTTGTGCTTAGGGTCATTGTATTGTATTTGTTTCACTATACGCCTTGTTGACCCCTCTCCAAATATAGTGTTTAGGGTTGTTACCATAAAGCTCTATTTTGTTCTTGTCACTCCAAATTACAGTGTGCCAGAAGCTGTGAGGCGTGTCAAGTTGTTGTTGAGCATATTGTAACCAGGCTTCCTTATTTCTCTCAGACATCATATTAATAACTGGAGTGTTTTAGGTGGCACTGTTGCAGTAAAGGCTTCTTTCTGGCAACTCAACCATGTAGCTCATTTTTGTTCAAGTATCGTCATATTTTGGTCCTTGAAACAACCACACTGTCTTTTTCCAGAGCAGCCTGTATATTTCCCGAGGTTACCTGTGGGATTTTCTTTGTATCAAGAAACAATTCTTCTATCAGTTTTGGCTGACATCTTTCTTGGTTTACCTGACCTTGGGTTGGTATTGAGAGTAGGGTTGGGCGATATGGCTGAAAAATCTATTGCGATATTAGTGTTTCATATCGGTCGATTTTGATAATTATTGATCTGTTTTATGACATATTTACAATAAGAAGCAGGAAAAAAAAACGTATTAAATATAAACATTTTTATTTTAAATTTAACCTTCCTCAGTTATAAAGGCAGAAATGTCAACACAAGCATGGAAAACACTCAAATAATTAAAATGTAAACAAGTCTAAAATCACAACGAACACTTAACAATTATCTGTTACGCTAAGGTGCAAAATTAAAGAGTACTTAAGAAATGCTAAATAAAGTATAATAAAATAGTGCAAAGTGTTAAATATAAACATAGAGACACCTGAGACGTGCGAAGCTGGTAAAACAAGTTGGTGGTATTACCAGTCTTGGTGGGGACAATGGTTTTGCATATTTTGCAGACGACATTGGTCTGACTACTGTCAGACTTTTAAAAACCAAAAAACTGCCATACTGGCGAGCTGACTTTTCCTGTTTTATCAACAATTTCCATGCTCGCTGCGGCACTCATTTTCCACTTATCAGTTTCAGTTACTGAAGAATTCAACATGAGACAACAATATTGCGCAACCAAACTTGATACAGTTACATGATTGGCTGTTAGTGTCTCACTCGCCATTGCCTTTGTTCATGCAACCAAAATTGCATCACAACCTCTGTTTTTTTCTGACAAAGAAAAGGAAATTATCAAACGTTTTATCGAACACATTTTTTATTGATATTGATTACGTGTCTATTGCGAGACATATCATTATCGTTTTATCGCCCAGCCCTAATTGAGAGATCCCTGAATCTTCCACTTCTTAATAAGCGATTGAACAGTACTGACTGGCATTTGCAAGGCTTTGATATATTTTTATATCCATTTCCAACTTTATGCAGTTCCAGTACATTATTACACAGGTCTTTTGACAGTTAGGTTGAATCCCATTTTTCTGTCTTAGCCCTTCCCCCTTCCCCCTTCCCCTTAGTTTTGTGCGTTCATGCGAGAGTAAGGGCTATCCCAATTCTCATTTTGATCTAGGGGTAGGGCTAAGGGGAAGGGGTGGATACCCCCTAAAACCAAGCATTTTCAAGAGCTTACTTGAAACCAAGGGGTACCCAGAATACACTGTATAACCGGCAACACTGGCAGCCAGGTCATCAATAGAGTCCAATAAATGTAATTTCTGCTTAAATAATAACTTAAAAATTATGACAGACTTATTTTGTGCTCTACACAGTCTTGTACATATATATTTGCAACCATGTCCTTAATTGAAATGTTTAAAAAAATCGCTAGTTTGCTAACGTTACATTGCTGATGTGAACAACAGTCCCGCATTTCAATGACTAGACTTGAATGGACACCATGCATGTCTACAGTTTTAACTAAACTACATTAACAGAGGATTTCGTTTGATATCTTTAAGTGTGTGATCAAAACGTGTTGCCTCTGGTGATGTAGCAGCCTGCTAGCGACGATGTATGATAACGTAACTGTAACCAAGTGGTGTCTCATTTCATTGGGGTATATTTTCATCCGTATCCCTTACCAAACTTATTTGTAAATAAGAAATTGTTCTCAGTCAACTTACCTGGTTAAATAAATAAAAAATTTAAACCACTCGATTTCGAGGGACAGGAGCTAGGGGTAAGACGAAGGGGTAGGGGAAGGAGTAAGACAGAGAAATGGGATTCGACATTATTTATTTAGTTGTGACCACAAACTCTATTTTGGTCTCCTCACTCCAAATTACAGGAAGCAACTCAACCATGCAGCTCATTTTGTTCAAGTATCGTCGTATTGTGCTCCTTGAAATAACCACACCATCTCTTTCTAGGACAGCCTGTATATCTCCCAAGGTTTTTTGTGTCCTGAACAATTATTCTGGCAGTTTTGGCTGAAATCTTGCTTGGTCTACCTTGCTTGATATCAAGATATCCCTAAATCTTCCACTTTTTAATAAGTGATTCAACAGTACTGACTGGCATTTACAAGACTTTGAATATCTTGTTATATCCTTTTCCAACTTTATGCAGTTCCAGTAACGTATATCTAACCTGCTCAGTGCATCCTTGTGAGAGCTAACTAATTTACTATTTATACACAGACACTAAATGCAATTTAAAATGCCACAGGTGTGGGAAATTAACCTTTAATTGACATTTTAACCTGAGTGTGTCAGCTTGTGTGTCTCTGACAAGGCCAAACATTCAAAGATATATAAACTTTTGATCAATGCCATTTCGGTGAGTTCTGTTATCAGTATGGTTTACAACGGTGCCAAACAACTGTGTGATAATTAATGGCTTTATATGTGCACTATTCTTACATAACAGTCAGATTTTTTTGCAAGAACAGTCATATTGTCAAAATCAATGTTGAAATTTCACATTTTCTGCCAGGGTATACAAACTTATGACCAGAACTGTAAAAGTACCATTCTATTTGGCTGTAGTGGGGCAAAAAATTGTTGCCCTAAACAACAAAAAAGACGGGGAAGAAGGTGTTGAAAGCAACTCTAGACTACACTCTGCATGATTTCACTGCCAAAATCTGTGTGATTCACATGAACAAATCTTTTACAGCAGTGATTCAGTACACCCAGTTTACTGAAAAGATTAATTCAAAAAGAATTCGCAGATTAATTCAGGATTCGCACACCACTAGTATATTTTGGAATGACGAAGGTTTCAGAATGATCAAGTTCAGATACCATTGACTTTGAACCAAGCTTCAAAACCACCATAATAAACATGCGGTATATAAAAAAATTAATATCATAACAAAAATAAACACCGGTATTCGGTGTGAACCGGTATACCGCCCAGCACTAACCATGATCGTAAACTTAATTTCAAATTTTATTTCATAGTATTCTGAATCAATAAATGGGTTAGTTCTTCCACTTCCTGTTTAAAATATAAATGTTCTGATATTAAACACCTGATGTTAAATAAAAATATATGTCACATCTGATTGTAGTTCACAAAAAATGTAAACCAAACGCAATAAAATATTAATATTCTGTAACTGATATTATGTTTATAAATGAATGAACCAATGAACGAATGATACATGGACCATATTGTATGTAAATCAGTATAAAATCCATTGTAAAAGTTCGCCGTTCAATATGTGTCACCAGATCTTATACAGAAATGCATGTTTTTGGCTAAAACGCAATTATTATTTAGGTTAAGTAAAAAGTAGCCCTATTTGAAAACTGTATGTGGCTATGAATGAAGATAAAATTACGTTGTGAATAGAAACAAGACAGCTCGTTAAAAAAATTGTTAACATACCTTTATCGTAACGACCACGTTGTTGGACAGTGTTGTAGCTTTAACGAAATTCTAGCTTCACTTTATATGCTGTGTGGCAATGGTGATAATTCAGTATAGCGATGGTGATTCAGTAAAATAGGCTACTGTACACGTTGCCAATGCAGCTGGGGAAACACAGTGTGGGTGTCTGTGATCTGGTGACTGTTGGAAATTACAAGAAATGTCGGTTGAGAACCGGGAGTTACCAACTTTATTCTATGAAAACGGTACGATTTTAGTCCCTCTGATAATTTTAGAGTTATTTTAGCTGACCCAAATCTAAATTACAAATGTTTTTTATGTAAAAAAAAATATACTTTTACAAAAAAATTCTGGTCATCGCTTTGACAGTTGTTTGCCAACTTAAAGATACAGTCCGCGTTTTAGTAGTTGCAAAACTATTTTTAGGACCCGCATTGTAGTCCGGATGTGTAGAATACCTATAGAGATTTCTAAGACATGTGACCAAGTGGGCGGCAACGTCATCAAAACGCAAAGAGTTATGGGTATGTTTGGCCAGTTTACATGGGCTGGCATAGCAGGCTAGTGTTCTGGCATGAAAATAATGAAAACTTAGCGTGAAAAACAGAATCCTACAAAATGCAGCAGGCTAAAACAAACATTGTCGTACCATACCGCCTACAACTAAATCCTAATGCAAAGACGAGATATGACGAGAAAATAAAGGGAATCAAAGCACTAGATCCTTACGAGCATAGAGACTGGTCAAGGGGCGGTGGGACGTCAACCTGTTGCCCAACTTCCAGCACCCATGTATACAACAACATGATATTAAGTATTAGTCAGGGTTCGAATTACTTGGGAACTCACATGAAAGCAGTAAAATCATACACCTGGGGGTCTCTAAAAATCATCAGCACCATTATTTAGATCACAAAAAATGCATTTTTCATTATATCACAACATTTATGTTAATAAACAGCCTAAAAGAAACATGTTTTTCAAAAGAACGCATTAGGTCTATGCTACTAGGTGCATATCGCGATGGGTGTGTTTTTGATCATGTTATACATTGGTTGCTGCTTGTTGTATAGTCAAGTTTATTTAAATACCAAAGGATACCAAACCACTTAGAAGAGCCCAGTCTTTGCCATGAGGACAACAAAATCATACCATCAGTATAGCAACAGGGTGATATCGGGTGGTTTGTTATTATTGTTGTTTCTCTACTCCTGTATTAATAAACGTTGAACTCAAATGAAGGAAGTCCAATGTTAGGCTATTTATTTATCTACACATGCCGCGCCTACTTAGGCTACTTTTTTTAAGAGACCCCCACAAAGATGAAATCATAATTCGAACCCTGGTGTTAATGCATACACACACGAAGTTTTCAGTAACTTCAAGTCGCTGCAGCAGGCAGGCCCAGGTCTTTTGTACAGATGGATGGGTCCAGGACCTGGAGATTGTAAATGTGGGGAAGAAAACTGTCGTCCGTTCAAAGGAATGCTAATGTTTTAAGCACCACACTCCTCGTGTCTCTCTCATCTATCTGCATGCATTCAGAATTCAACAAACCAATGCAACTTACTAAGACAAACACATCATGCATAATGGTAAATTGAGAAAACTTTGACTCGTTTACTGGTCTTGCTAAATGCGCTTTCTAGTAAAACGCTGTGGGAGCTACTGGTGCATGAGCCTAGGGCTGAGCAATATATCGATATTATATCGATATTGTGATATTAGACTGATTATCGTTTTAGATTTTGGATATCGTAATATCGTGATATGACAAAAGTGTTATCTTTTCCTGGTTTTAAAGGCTGGATTACAGTAAAGTGATGTAATTTTCTGAACTTACCAGACTGCTCTAGCTTTTCTATTATTTGCATTGACCCTACTTAGTTATTATATACACATCAATTATGATTATTTATCAGAAATCTCATTGTTTAAATATTTCTTTGCAAGCACCGATTGTCAACCCTACAATATCGCTGCAATATCGATATTGAGCTATTTGGTCAACAATATTGTGATATTAGATTTTTTCCATATTGCCCAGCGCTATTTGTCATACTTACTCACCACATTCAATATGATTGAGCATTATTATTTTACTACATTTAAATATTAAATTGCTAGAGATTGGTAAATGTTCCAAAACAATATCTGTGTCTTGAACACCTCTTTAACAAAGAAAGTGCAATAATTCACTTGTTAATTTTAATAAAGAAAATACACTTTTTTTCTTTACATATGTATACAAATTTTCCTTAGTCTTTAAAGCTACAAAATATATCGAGATATTCATTTCAAGGCATATCTCCCAGCCTACATGAGCCTGTTAAATAAAATATATTTAAGACTGTTAAATAAAAAGATATTTAGCATGGGCGGCTTAAGTTTGTGCCGCAGATTCCCAAAATGCTTTGCGTTCACCACGGGAATATGTCATGATGACGACACATTAGCAGTCTCTATTGTTTATATTATATGCACAATCTAAATAGAATCATAGTCTTACTTTAGTAATAAATTCAATGGCATTTTTGTTGAATGACTTGAAACGTTAAATGTTATTTAAAAATATTCAATACTCTATTCAATACTCTATTCAATACTCTATTCAATACTCTATTCAATACTCTATTCAATACTCTATTCAATACCCTATTCAATACTCTATTCAATACCCTATTCAATACTCTATTCAATACTCTATTCAATACTCTATTCAATACTCTATTCAATACCATATTCAATACTCTATTCAATTCTCTATTCAATACTCTATTCAATACTCTACGCTCACCTGCAAATTGGGAACACATCAAATAAACTGATTTGTGTATGTGGAACATTACCACAGTCAATCAGTATGGCAAATATATTATCTTTAGATGGCCTTAGAAATTGTTTTCGAAGACTAAAAAGAGTCAGACTTGTAGTCAGAAGGTTGCCAGTTCGATTCCCGACTGAGCCAAATGTCGTTGTGTCCTTGGGCAAGACACTTTACCCTAATTGCTCCCAGGTCGTTGCTGTAAATAAGAAACTGTTCTTAGTCAACTTACCTGGTTAAAGGTTAAATAAAATTAAATTAAATTAAAAGATGTGTAATGTGTTCTTTGAGATAGGAATTTGGGGTTTTCATGAGCTGTATGCCAAAATCATCAGTATTAAAACAATAAATGACCTGAAATATTTCAGTTGGTGTGCAATGAATCTAAAATATATGAAAGTTTAATTTTTATCATTACATTATGGAAAATAATGAACTTCATCACAATATGCTAATTTCTTGAGAAAGACCTGTATATCAAGGTGTGCATAATTATTAGGCAGCTTCTGTTTCTCAGGCAAAATGGGACACAAAAGAGATTTAACTGACTCAGAAAAGTCAAAAATTGTACAAAAACAAGTCTGGGTATCAGTGTCTATTACTCAATATCACCAGACACTGGGTATCAGTCTGGGTATCAGTGTATATTACTCAATATCACCAGACACTGGCTATCAATCTGGGTATCAGTGTCTATTTCTTGATATAACCAGACACTGGGTATCAGACTGGGTATCAGTGTCTATTACTCGATATTACCAGACACTGGGTATCAGACTGGGTATCAGTGTCTATTACTCGATATTACCAGACACTGGGTATCAGACTGGGTATCAGTGTCTATTTCTTGATATAACCAGACACTGGGTATCAGTCTGGGTATCAGTGTCTATTTCTTGATATAACCAGACACTGGGTATCAGACTGGGTATCAGTGTCTATTACTCGATATTACCAGACACTGGGTATCAGACTGGGTATCAGTGTCTATGACTCGATATCACCAGACACTGGGTATCAGTCTGGTATCAGTGTCTATTACTCAATATCACCAGACACTGGGTATCAGACTGGGTATCAGTGTCTATTATTGGATATCACCAGACACTGGGTATCAGACTGGGTATCAGTGTCTATTACTTGATATCACCAAACACTGGGTATCAGTCTGGTATCAGTGTCTATTATTCAATATCACCAGACACTGGGTATCAGACTGGGTATCAGTGTCTATTACTCGATATCACCAGACACTGGGTATTAGACTGGGTATCAGTGTCTATTACTCGATATCACCAGACACTGGGTATGAGTCTGGTATCAGTGTCTATTACTCAGTATCACCAGACACTGGGGGCCTGATTTACTAACACAAGCGCTGTTTGCGCTGCGTCTGTGTATGCGAGTTCGGTAATTGCGCACGCTATGCTTCCACATTTAGCGAAGTATTTATCAAACCCGATACCCATTACGCTATCAGCGCATACTCCGCCCTCTATTAGCGTGCCTCTATAAGAGCAAACAATGGGCCCGTATCTATCATGGA
>JACXGM010032368.1:0-12655 GCA_016801145.1 Umbra pygmaea | reverse complement strand
ATAGTGACCTATTTTCCCACAGGAACGACATTTAGCATTTTTAGCAGGACACTCCAGCTTGGGGTGTGCAGAGCCTCCACATTTGTAACACTGTGAGCATTTTGGCATTTTGCTGTGACTGTTGTGAGGTATAGCACCATGGCTTTTAGATTTGAATTTATCTTTTCCTTTGTGCTGTCTGCCTTTAAACACTCCATCCACAGAGCTGGCATCCATCTGCTTTACACCACTGACATCGCTCCTCAGTGTGTTTTGCTGTTTTTTTATCTCCTCAGATTGTCTTGCAATGTTAATAGCTTTATCCAAATCAAGGTCTTTTTCCATCTGTATGCGTTCTGAGAGCCGCGTATCCGCCAGCCCAACCACTATCCTGTCTCTGATTAGCTCGTCATGCAGTGTTCCATAATTGCAGTGTTCTGTAAGGCATACAAGGCAGTAACAAATGCATCTACCGTCTCATTTGATTCTTGTTTGCGCATGTTAAATCGTGCACGTTCATAAACAACATTCTTTTTCACCACAAAGAATGACTGGAAGCCGTCCAGCACTTTGGAGTACAGACGCAAATCTTCATCGCTTAACTTCAACCCCCTCAAAACATCGTCAGCTTCATCTCCCATACAATATATCAAGGTATTCACCCGATTGTCATCGAAGCTCGCTGCCAGATTGCTTGCTTGGCGGAATCTCTCAAATCTGCGAATACATTTTGTCCACTTGTGCGGTTTTGAAAAGTCAAAGGGCTCCGGTGGCTGAATGCTAAACGAAGCGCCGGGTGTGTTAGCCATCATGCTAGCTCCGTTCCCACTCTGCTCGTCTTCACTATCACTCATTAGCTCACCGTTCACTCCTTTCTCCCGGTAGATTACTCTCTGTCTTTGCTCAACATAACAGCACTTCTGACACCAGGTCGTGTTATCTTGAAAATAACAAGCGTGAATCAACTGTTATCTAGAACATTACTTTATTGTAAGTCGGGAACATTAGTCTAACCTTTTCACCTTACATCCGGTCTCCCTTAATCTGCCTCCCCCCTATTACAACAACCAAACATACTGATACCTATCCATTGGGTTCCTATTTATATCTCAACACATGGGTCATTAGAGATGACTAAATATTATATACAATAATACCACACATATAATAACATTTTAATCAATGACTTTGCTATTCCAATTATTCTCATCCATCTATAACTAGTTTCAAGTTCTACTTTGTTATACACCAATGTCCAATTTCTATGTTAACAAGTAATCAATTTCTTTTTTACTATTAACTTTCAATGTATTGTAAAGGGGCAATTTGCAACAAACTCTGCTCAACTCCCCTGATTGCTCTCTCTGGTCTCTTCTGGTTCTGATGATTCCAATGGTCCAAACTTTGAAATTCCTCACTCGTCTCTGCACTCCATCTTGTCGTCGCTCGTCTATGGTCTCAAGGCGTCTCCTTCTGGTGGGACCGCCCCCTCTCTGGGGCTGCAATGCAATCTTATGAAGTGTCTCTCTCTGGCTCAAATTGTCAGTCCCTTTTCTCAGATCTCTGCAGTTTGTTAAAGCTCATGTGTTCCAGTCAGCTTCTGGAAAACAACAGTCTCATCTTTCGTTCAGGACCCTCAGTTGCTTAGATCTTTCAAACTGGAAACCCAACGGCAGGTAGACTAAACTCTTCTTTGATAAAATAAAACAAAAGTTTGCACAACTGGTTAAAATGATTTCCTCAGATTGCACCAGAATAAAATGTCCAAAAAATAAAAAGAAGCTGCCAAAATCCAAATAAACCGTAACTTTAAAAGGTGTTAGTCCTTAAGCTAAAAGTAGTAAAAGAAAAATTATAATCTGTATTTGTGTCTTGGAAAAATCTAATATTTCAATGACTTATCAATGTTCTTCATCTAATATAAAAAGATGTGTAAAGAACTAACTTATTCGCATGACCCAACAAAATATTAAAAAAGTAAAATAGTTAACTGTCATCAAAAATCAGTAAAGTCCTAACACAGATACAAACCTAACCCCCACACCCCCAGTGTCTTCAACTATCTGAAATACCTAACCATGAGATACATTAATTAAAAGAACAAAACAGTGCCCAAAACTATCCTAGCCCCCAGGCCCTCAAAAAACAATAAACCTAAACACACCCCCCTCTGACCAAATCTTTGGCAGAACCAAAGCCAAGAGATTAAGACTGTCAAAGAAATCAAACAATTGAAACAACTCAGCTCTAAACGTTTCTCAAGGTTGTTACTGAACAACCAGACACTGAAGAGGAGGAAAGAAAACTGTACATTTAACCTAATTCTTACTTTGCACGTGACGTCACAATTATGGGCTGGCGGGCAAGAACACCATTCTCCAGCAACGAAATCTAGTACACTAACCAAGGTTCTTGCCAGGACGTCGCCAGTTTCACCTTACGAAATCTACCCTAAACATTGTGTGGCAATACAGTTGGATCTATTATATTATCTTAAACGCTATGTCAAATTTTCCTCAGTGTTTTGTTTTTGGTGGAATGAGTTGCCCAGTGCTCTCCATTTCTGCGATAGCTTTGGGTCTTTTCAAGAGGGGTCTAGGCATATCTGTTCAAAATGAACTTTGTTAAGCGTTCCTTATGTGTTATGGTTTGTATATTACAGTATAGCATTTATTTGTTTCTATTACGCTATTGATTGAATTGACATTGTTTACTAGGCTATTGCTATTCTCCTTAATCTAGTCTTATCAACTTTTTTAATTGTTTACTGTTAAATTTAACTTAATTGTTGTTATTTGTATGTCGTTTTGGACAAAAGTGTCTGCTAAATACCATAACCATTATTTCAGGTGCCAAATCTGATGACCTGCTGTCCCCTGACTGGGTTCCATCTGTCTTCTCTCACACCCCTGCCACCAATAAGAGGAAAAGGGAGAAAGATATGGAAAGGTTTGACTTTGAATGTTAATAATGTATGAAATGTATTACTGTGACATTTACTTTGCATGCTAAAAATTTTTCTATAATGTGTCACTCTCGTTTTGAATTATTTCTTAACAATTCACTATTAGTTGATCTCCCTGCACAGTAAAGTATAGCCAAATATAATTTCAGTACATATTTTACAATAGTAGTTCTATATAACTACTATTAACAAAAAATCTCATTGTGTCCTTGTAAACAAAAGGTACGAGCAGCACAGCAGAATCTATATCAAGAGGATGAAGGCAGAACAGAAACAAGATGCTGTGGATGAACTTTTGGAACTGTCATCAAGAGAGCCTGTGTCACAACAGTGTTTTAGCAATCACTGCAAAGATGCCATTGCAAAGCTACAGCAGGAGTGTGAAGACCTCAGGGAGGAAAACCGCAGGCTGAAAACCAAACTTGGAACATTGGACGAACAGGCTTTTGCAAATGATTATGAAAAAGTGAAAGCACTAACTGGACTCCCCACGTTTGCCAAGCTGAAAGTAGTTTTATGTAGTGTTTTTTTGTCTTCCGACACAACGCTCTCTCCTATCCAACAACTTCTTTTAACTCTTATGAGGATGAAAATGAACCTGTCCCTTGCTCTACTTAGTGTTCTCTTCTAAATCTCGATAGCGACAGCAAGCAGAACTTTTAGAACTACCCTTGACATGCTACATGCAAAGCTTGTTTCATCATTTTTATTTTGGCCACAGAGAGAAGAGCTTCGGCTGTCAATGCCCATGATATTTAGACAAACGTACCCTAGATGTGGCTGCATAACTGACTGTTTTGAAATTTGTATAGAAAAACCCAAAGACTTCAAAGCAAGAGCACAAACATATTCGACCTATAAACATCATCACACCGTGAACTACCTAATAGGCATATCCCCACAAGGAACAGTCGTATTCATATCTAAGGGATGGGGAGGCAGAACATCAGACAAACGTGTCACGGAAGATTCTGGGTCTCTGGAATGCATCAGTGCAGGTGATATAATACTGGCTGATCGAGGGTTTAGCATGGCAGAGTCTATTAGCTTGTGTAATGCTGAGCTGAAGATCCCAGCTTTCACTAAAGGAAGGAAAGAACTGAGCCCACTAGCGCTGGAGTCCACACGTGAACTTGCTTTAGTAAGAATCCATGTAGAGAGAGTTATCAGTGAAACAAGAAACCGATACACTATACTACAAAGTACTACTGCTATCCAGATGTGTGAAGCTAAACACCTTAAAGGGTTTACAGTTTTAGACAAAGTAGTCCATGTGTGTTGTGCCCTTACAAATGTGGAACCCTCAATTATTCCTTCTGGTTAAACTACTGAATACAGTACAACATTACAGTAATGCAATGTTACAATGATTTATTTACACAAACACACACACAAACTAGTACACACACAAAGAAACATGTACATACACACTATGTACATAAATGTGTAACTTTTCACTTTGATTACCTATGTGCATTGTATTTATTTATTGAATATATCTGTATTTGTCTGTCTAACAGTTCAATTCAAAATTCACTTTTCATTTGTTTTCTTTGTGCATGCTTGCGTTTTGCCAATTCCAGTTTGCCGACACTGCACTTCCAATTCAAAACACTAAGATCAGTAGTCTGCAAACATCTTCTGTGCATGTACACTCTTTTACAGATTCCCGATATACACTTTATTTTGTCATCAGTATCCAGGACAGGCATACCACAGTAACAGCCTTCAGACAATGTGGTGGCATCATGTGATTTTGCTTGAACAGGTGCTGTAAATTCTTTTGCCAATAGCTCAGGAATGAGACATCTTCGGATAAAAGTGTGAACCTTTCCACACATGGTTTCAAAGAAGACTCTATCCGGTATAATTATCTCAATGTGAACCTCTCCTCTGCCATCTATCCCTGGTCCCCAAACAACAAAATCACAATAGCTTGCCTCCGCTAAGTGAATTTGTGTCTGCACTTGGTAAAAGTACTGGTGGTCCCTTTTTAGTAAAAATGTACCCTCTACCTCGTGGAGACAAAATCAAAGCAAATGAAATCAACTTTATTTTAATAGCACATTTTCCAAAAAACAGACGTTTCCCCAAAGTGCTTTACAAAAATGATAAAACACCTATTCAAAGAACCTATTCAAAAGCAAATGAAAATGTTTTTAAATAGGACATAAAAATGGCAATTGATGGCGCTGACCTCACTTGGAGTGGGAGACTATTCCAGAGTTTGGGACCCACCACAGAGAATACATAATCTCCTTTTGATTTTAAATGACAACGAGGGACCTTTAAAAGCCGTTTATCAGAGGACCTGAGAGCCCTAGAAGGGCTAAGATCACAGATGTACTGTGGGGCAAGACCTGAGAGGGCTTTGTAGACAAACAAGAGAACCTTTAAATCAATCCTGAATTTAAGAGGAAGCCACTGAGAGGATTGCAGTACAGGGGTAATATGATCTCTTTTTCTCACCCCCGTTAGAAGACTTGCTGCTGCATTTTGCACTAAATGTATGCAGACTATCATAGTCTGGGGGAGACCAATATATAAAGAATTACAATAGTCAATCCTTGATGAGATGAAAGAATGAACAACAACTTCCAAATCCTTACTGGATAGAAAATGCTTTACTTTAGCAATTGATCTTAAGTTTAAAAAGCTACCTTTAACAACGGCACCAATCTGTTTATAAAAATGTCGTAATGAGTCCATAATCACCCCTAACGTCTTCACATGATCTTCAATATTTGAGGACAAAGGACCTAAATGATCAGGAATGGTAGGTGACCTGGGAGATCCTGGGAGATACTAGAGAGCCAACGTCACTGTAACATTCCAGTATTTTCTCCAGCGAGCAGGTTTTGTCTAAGCTCACAGGGAAATAAAACTGGAGATCGTCGCCATAACAGTGATATGCAATGCCATGCTTCCGAAAGATAGTGCCTAAGGGAAGCATATACAGAGAGAACAGCAATGGTCCCAGAATAGATCCCTGAGGAACACCACAAGCTAAGGGAACCACTGTGGACGAGAAATTTCCCAGATTCACAGCAACTGTCCTGTCTTTTAAACATGAGGCAAACCACTTAAGGGCTGTACTCTGGACACCGTCCCAACATTCCAGATGGTTGAGAAGAATCTCATGGTCAATCGTATTGAAGGCAGCGCTTAGGTCTAATAAAACTAGGACGACATGTGATTCTGAGTCCCACGATAATAATGTCATTGGTGACCTTGAGTAATGCAGATTCTGTGCTATGTCAGGTCCTAAAGCCAAACTGGAATGTGTCTAAGATATCAAAAGTATTCAAATATGAATATAGCTTTGAGTAGACCACTTTCTCTAAAATCTTGGAGATAAAAGGCAGTTTAGAAATAGGTCTATAGTTGTTGTATTCTGTATGATCCAAAATAGTTTTTTTTAAACTGGGGATGAAGAATTGCATGTTTGAAACTGGTTGGTACTACTCCACTCATCAAAGAGCTGTTAATTATAGCTGTTAGGCTAGAACTCACAGTCGAAAAAACATCTTTAAGAAGGCGAGTAGGGAGAAAATACAATCTGCAGCTACTTCCCTTCATTTTCGAAACTATGTCTGCCAGCTGCGCTGATTAAACTGTTTCAAAGTTAGTGAAAAAGTTAGACAGCGCAGGATTAATTGATGAATGGGAATGTGAAGGAACATTTGCACCTCTAATCTCAATTTTTATTCTTTGAGTAAAAAATAATAAAAACTCTTCACAGGTCTCTTGAGTGGCATCTCTCATACCATTTTTTGAGGGATTTAAAGTAGAATCAATTAAGTCAAACAATACTTTTGGCTGATTTGCATTTTCTAAAATGACCTTAGAGAAAATTTTATTTTTTTCCTCCTTTACTACCTTCTGATAGATAGCCAGGGATTCTTTTAACATCTCATAAGAAATCTGAAGTTTATCTCTCTTCCACTTCCGTTCAGCTTTTCTGCACTCCTGTCTAAGAGAGCGGGTAACATTGCTAAGCCAAGGTTGAGAGGTTCCCTTAAGTTTCAGTCTAAGGCAAGAGTATATGACTTAGTAAAAGCCTCAACCAGCACTTTGGTGTCCTCTCCACCTTGGACGTCATCTGGAACGTGATAAATAAAATTCAGAAAAAAGGTTAGCAGTTGAAGAATGAATGGACCTAGCGTAATGTAAAGGCTGAGAAGAGGTTGGAAGGGTATAAGGACAAACAGCATCAAATACCACTGAATAATGGTTGGAAATGCCCACATCTGAGACCACCAAATTTGATACAGAAATGCCAAATGATAACACAAGATCTAGAGTATGACCTTTCTTATGAGTAGAACCAGTAACATTTTGTGTGAAGTTAAAAGACTCAATAAGAAAAATAAATTTATTGACCAGTGGCTTTGATGGGCAGCATAAATGAACATTAAAGTCTTCAAGGACAAAAGGTTTATCACAGCAAGACCCCAATCCAGAGTTTAGGTCCAGAGTAAGAATCAGTTTAGGTCTATATACCAAAGCACAGAAAAAAGAATCCACAGTATCAACCTTTAGTAACTGTACCTCGAAGCTCAGATAGGTTTCTGGGGATAGTAATCTGCATTTAAAAGTGTCTTGGAAAACAGTGACAACACCACCTCCTCGTCCTGAGGTCCGAGGGGAGTTCAAAAAGTCACAGCCTGGTGGTGTCAACTCCCTCAAAGCCATCTGATCGCCAAGATTCAACCAAGTCTCAGTAATAAACAAATAAATCCAACAAAAGCGAAATTAAAAAGTAATTCAGAATAAAAGCCTTGATTTATATTGAACGTACATTTAAGAGACCCATTATTATGGAGGTGATTTGTGACTTTACCAAGGGGACTCGGGCAGTATATTTTAACTCGACAAGATTGTTGACATTAACACCCCGTTTTATGTCATTTAGATCATTCAGATGATGACGGTGAGAAGACCAGATGACTGGGATGTGACTGTCAGGGGAAGACGTCTGAAAACTTCTATAACAGTGACGTGATCCACAATGCACATATCGTGGTCCCAAGGCAGGATATTGATTGTAAACTTCGGCTGGAAAGTGGACCGAAGGTTTTAAACGTAGAAATTCTGATGATGAATAATGTATAATAATTGAATAATGTAATAATAATGTATATAAGCCATGTCGAAGACAAAACAATAGTCTGAATATGCAGACAGACAGATAGGATTCAAAGGAGATTGGCGATGATCAGTAGCGAGAGTCAAACAAACCAAGAGGAATAGCAGGGATAACATTATCAGTTTCCGCTTACAATCCAATGTTAGTAGTAGAAGTTCAATTCTACCATAGATGAACAAAAGACAGGAATCAACCAGTATCAACCTGGTGGGTGTCCCTCATCGCAGACTTGACACAAGCAGCAGTACTCCTCCACAGCCCTTCCCTCATGTTCTATGCCCCATCTGAAACAAACAATATTTAAGTATAAAAAATGACAGATTATAATAACGTCCATATATGCATATCATAGTAAAGAAAATGGAAAGCCCTCAACTATTTTTTGTGGAAGTTATCTGATTGTTAATTGAAGGTATTGTGTAGTACCTAAGAGAATGTGTTGTGTTTTGAGCTTTGTAGGCCACAGGGTAGCAAAGCTTTTTCAGCAGGGACACAGCTGGTTTTTGTAAGTTAGTGTGGCAGGCTGTTCGGATGTTAGATGGAGTGACCCTTCCTGCTTTCTGGTCGTACCACATAGTGGATTTGGATTGAAGTCTTGTCTCGCTTTCTATTGCACAACATTAAAATGTTAAAAGCTGAGTGAAATTCATATAGCAAATCACCAGTAATACATTTACATTTTAACAATTTTGTGAACTTTGATCCTGCACTCAGAATGTCCTTTTCCTAAGACATCACTGACATACATACTTTAAACCACACTCACTGATGTATAAATTAAAGTACCTATCCCTCTGTTATACTCAAGCCTGCAAAGACCTCTTCACTCTTTGAGTACTGTTCTGTGTGAGAGTGCCCTGTTCAATGGTGTGTACATTTTGCTAAGGGGATGTAGGGATATTCATTTGTACAGCCCAAGGTATATATTTCTGTGCATGGCCAGGAACTAACGCTAGAATGGCAATCCTTACTGGTTCCTTCTCACTCTTCTCGGAAAGGTGTAGCATGTTGTACACTGCTGCACGTTCAGCAGGTGTTAGAGGTGGAATTTTAGCAGGGGGAAGGTCACCACACCCATCTGATGATCTCTTTCTCTGGGCCTTATAAAAAAACATCTGGCTCCCCTCTGCACATGTACAAGCCTCGTCAGTTTAAGTAGTGCCATGCATTTTTTTGACAGCTGCCTGCAATGTGTACAGAACGGCACCTACATGTGAGCACACTTCGCCTAACCCGGCCATACAGGTGCAGTGGCCAAATCAAATCAATCCCTCCTTTTCCACAGCAACCCAAGCTGTAGGAATGATGTACCTAACATAGAAAAAAAGGTTTTAGTTAGGCAAAGTCTGTATTAAATAATTCACAAGTGCAGTACCACAGAAATAATATTAAAAGACATTGAGTGAGTTTCGTGTGGGACCAACTTTATTTTTAAGAATTAAAGCATTCTTTTGGAAAATGCACCCACTTAACTTGTAAAAAACTTTGTAAAAATGTATTTTCATTGCATGGCACTTAACAAATTATTTGGAACTGCTGCCACAGGCTTGAACTAAAGTTATTGTAACACTTTACGGTAAGGGTACATGAATTGTGAATTAATGCATAAATTAATTCATGATTTGTGCATTACTGTATTCCTTTTTATCTTATGAATCATCAGGAATTTACACAAGTTCATAGCCTCTCATTCATGACCTCATGCATGAACAACACATCAACTAAAGCATTGGCAGGGATGTGATTTTTCCGGAATAATCCGGAATTCCGGATTTTCCGACTTGAAAATGTGACCTACGTGAATCATGCAGATCTGGCCCGTATTTATCAAGCTTCTTAGAATTACACTTAAGATCACTGCTAAGACTTGACTTAAGAGTAAGAAAGTTCTTGGCTCAAAGCTGCGCTTAAAAGTTAGTTATCAAACATCTCAGTCCTACTTTTAGTGAAGTGTAGGACTAAATCTTAAGTGTCAGTCTTAGAGCTGATTTACGACACTTTGCTGTGCCGCAAACAGGATTTTTGTTTTTACAGAAGTAAAAACAGATGTAGCAGTAAACCATGTTATTTCTAACTGGGAATACATCAATTATACTTGAGAATGTTGTCAAACATATTGCCTAAATAATCTGAGTGACTGTAGTAGTACTTGTTGCCAGTGACCAAAATTTTTGTTTGAGTCCCTGTTGTAAATGTGTGGGCACCTCACGTTGAATTGAATTGCTGCTTTCAAGAGCAAAGGAGTTTGGTATTTTTCTAGATGGCACTTAATGCCCTGGCCAATGACCTTGGTGCCATTGCTAAAATCCCTCCCTGAAAGGGAAAAGTTAAAATATACTTTGATACTTTGACAGATGGCTGTAGAGCCTCGGTTAAAGCTGCTCGTGAGACGATCATCACTTCCTTCTAGTTATAAATAGCATCAAATAAACATGAATGAACATAAGAACGAATGTTGTTTTAACCACGGACGGAAAGGCGTCCCACTGTTACACACCCACCAAATAAGTTATGTTGTAAAATATATATTTTATTTTTTAAATTCAAATAAGTTGTTCTCATGTGTCAAAAAGTTGGATGTTGCAATGTAAAACAAATAAAAATGATTTTTTTTGTTCAAATAAATTGTTATGGGTCCTGCTTCTATGGGGGGGGGGGAATTTTAGCGTAGGCAGGGTGTACGTATTCAGATGAAGATTTCATCACACGATGGAACAGATTAGTAAACATTAGCAAACCTTAGTGGGAAGGTAGCTATAACACCTTTGCTTTGATTACGAAGATATTCCTGTTTCACCTCCCATACGAGAGTGTTGTTAGCCCATCCACTCTTGAAAAAAGATAGCTGTCTGTACTTTTGTAGGCTTTCATTTTTTGTGCGGTGTAAGGTGATGGATTCTCTATAAGATAAATGTAAATATCTCCAAACTCCAAGTCTGGTAGCGACTTTGCCAGCTTCAGATCAATGAAAATGTCAGCGGGTGCTCTGTATGGATCACAAGTTCCGAGGATGTTATTTTTTTCATTATATCTAATTTTAACATTTGGTGACATATGGTCTAAATAGTTGGTTCATTGTAATATTGGAAATCTGCAAGGCTGAAATTCCCCTGGCTGGCCAGTGTTAGTCGTCATTTTCTCAGCGTTTCTTGCCCGCCAGGTAGCCATGATAATCACGTGACTGCAAAGTATGAATATCCCCTTATCTCTGTAACGTTAACCAAACAGACAGTTTGTCTGACAGACCAACTACCAACTACAAAATCATAATTCCCAACAGTATATTAAATCCCTCCTAATCCCCAAGAACTATTACCTAACATGCCTAGCAATTTGTCCCCCCTTTTCACATTTCAACATTTTAACCCAATTAAATAACGTTGTCAGTCTACAAACATCATGTGACACCCCACCGTGGTCGGTTAGGTGTGACCTGCAGGGGTCTGTTCGTCGCTAACTCAATTAGCTGGATTTGATTGTTGACGATTTGGCATGATCTTGGATTGTTTGGTTCTTCAACACTCATCCTGGACTTGCTTTCATAGCAACAGGTGTGTAAACTTAAACCTGCTCGGGAGCAGGTTCATTTAATGCAAATAGGATTAGATCACAGATTGTGTTAACCGAAATGGGGTTCACAGCCCTAGTAAAACAAAGTATATTCAAATTATACTCCATTATTATACTTCTAGTATACTTATGCTTAACCATAAATGTGTATTTAATATATATTAAGTATATTTGATGTATGCTTTCAAAATATACATACCAAAATAATATATTAGAAGTATATTTAGGATAAATAAAATACATTTCAAGTACAACGAAGTATACTGTTTTGCTTGGGAGTATAAATTTGCAGGTAACCGTTATGTTACCATTACATTCTTAATATTTCAGATAAATAATATTATATCCCAATAAAAAAGGAATTCAATCACACCCAGCTAGCACAGAGGGATGCCGGCAGTTACAGCTGACGGTATGATAGCTTTTTGCTCATCATTTAATGGGTGGTCCGTCGGCGGCAGTGTTGGAGCCTGAGTGGTCCACCGGCGGGTGAGCAGAGTTTTAGACAGATACTCTGGGAATCCTACGCACTCATACTGTTATATATAGGCTATATACTAGGTTAGGCTTATGTTCTAGATTTCTATTTATAATTAAAAAAAGGTTTACAACAACATTCAAATACAATACAAACACATTTACATTTATTTTGAAATTCAAAATTGAATTCAGTTATAAAATATTTTATTTTAGACAATATGTCAAGGTCCAAAATGCTGCCGGTGGACCTCTTGGCCAGCAGTGGACATCCTTAAATGATGAGCAAACCGCTGGGCGGAACACCAACTCTGCCTTAGGGATGGGACGGTATGAAAATTTCATATCACGATTATAGTGACCAAAGTTATCACGGTTATCAATATTATCACGGTTTTGGTCAAATGAGATGGAAATGTAAAAAAAACGGATACACACACACTGAAAACATTTCAACAAGTTTTATACTTGGAAATCAACAAACTACAAATACATTTAGCAGCTCTAAGCACTTT
>JACXGM010032367.1:0-12865 GCA_016801145.1 Umbra pygmaea | reverse complement strand
ACAACACATTCAGCACCTTACCTTGGGACAGCGCCTTGTAACGTCGCACTTAAGAGGCAGCTTAAGTGCGACGTGATAAGAAGATTCTAAGGGAGACTTCGGGGAACACACTTACGAACGTAAACAACTTCTGTAAGATATATCTTTTAGAGTCTTCTTAGCGGGCTAAGAGTGAACGTTATCGGGGAACCGGGCCCAATACTATCCACCATGGCTCCACATTCTGTGTACTGGAAGTTTCATTAAAGGAACACTCCAGACCACTAAACAGCTAAACATTGTTGTATCAGTCATGTTTCCATTACAACAGGCACTAAAAACACCTCAGCGCATCAGGTAATTCTCAACTCAGCCACTGTAAGTGAGCAGAAATTATTCCAGTGACATCACCACAGCATCTTTGAAGCTACAGCTAAATTCAGGGGAGGTGTTTTTTGATTTCCTCATAATTATTTGTCCCGTTTGATTCTCCAATCGAATTGATTCAAACACTGACTTGATTCAAAACTAAAAAATGTTGGTTTCTAAAACGTAAAGCTGTCACAGTATGAGTGTAGATTGGAGAGAGGAAGAGACCACAGCAAAGTATGGTCTTGGAACTTTTAATGTTCCAGTCCGGGAACAGCAGACACTACCATGTTGCAGCGTACACATAAAGTAATGGTACAACAAATACTCTTATACAGCCTACGTACTCTCACAGCGGTACAGACACTGATAGCTAATATAGGACTGGGTGTACACATAAACATATACTTCTGGACTTACTTTTCACAACGATAGACATATACAAACAGTCTTCCGAACTGGCATCAAAAACAAACGTAGCTCACACAGACATTAAATCAATGATTTGACCGACAACCTCTCTCTGATTTGGGCAGCATATATATAGGAACCTTCTTAACAGGACTCGGCTGTACGTAATCATTAATTAAACCAAACTACGAGATACCAGCCTTACCTAACCTAACACCTATCTGTAACAGGTGCCCAAATCATAGAGAGTTGTCACATACATTAAAGGGACATTACACGTAAATGAGGATAAACTGAACAAACCATGCAATGCACTGAACAGTAATACAAAACACTGAAATTAAACTAAACATATATATATGACTCCATGCTCAGTCCATGTTAACGCCAGCCCTCACTGGCTGGTCATTACAAAAGCCATTACTGGCGACAGGACTACGTTGTGTTCTACTAGCTAAAGTCAGATAGCTCTACTTTAGCCATTACCAATGTAGAAAGACAAATATCAAAATCGGATGAAGCTGATTTTGTTATAACTTAAAGGACAATTAAAGTAAACAAGTAAATATTTTTCTTAATATAGTATTTAAAAACATTACCATAGATGATTTATGTCATAAACAATGTTGTCTCTATTTTCAAATGAAGTCTCAATTATCACACAATATGCATGAACATAAGATATATGCTAACTAGCCAGTGCTCCATCAAAAATATTTGATAAATAAGTCACTTACCCCAACAACCTCTCTCTGACCTGGGAAGCATATATATATATAGGAACCTTAACTAATTAATAGGACACGGCTGTTCATAATCATTCATTAAACCGAACTACAAGATACCAGCATTACCTAACCTAACACCTATCTGTAACAGGTGCCCAAATCAGAGAGATATGTCACATACATTAAAGAGACATTACACGTAAATGAGGATAAACTGAAAACACCATGCAATGCATGGCCTAGTTAGCTATTCCCTGTATTCTTGACTGATAGAATCTCTCACAAATTCCCCCAAAGTTGATCGAGAGCTGTGTACCACCTTGCAAGCTCCAGTTGTATAGGTTACGTAATATTTTGTCAATGATAATTTCACATTTTATGTCACATTCATCCCAGTATATACACAAACAATACATGCAAGATCATGCTAACCGGCTTCTTACCTTTCTTAGTGCTAGACCCAGCTGGTTTTTCCAGTTTATTATCAGGATACTGAAGAAGGTTTCAGTAAAGGCGTTGATCTAAATGGCTAGCGATATTCTTGGCTGGTGATGGTTGAATGCATAAATGCAGACCTGTCCCACTGTTTACTACAAACACTTTTGGTCTCTGTTGCCATTGCTGGGTAGTTTGAGTTCATTCTGGGTTCAATAGCTCACCACTGGCAACTTCCAAAGCAGAAGCTACAGCAGCTTGATTCACCCGATATAGATCCTGATGTTGTATATTTGTTCTTTGCTGTATTCTGGCTCAAACATGCACATATGATTTGATATTACCATTCAATAACATTTGATCAAAGTTTAAATCTTCCAGTTCTTCAGGTATTTCATCACTTGCACTAGTTAGGAAACAAAATCCCTCTTGTACTTTACATGAGTATTTGTCTCTCTGCCAACTTTAGACTATTACTCAACTACATTTTACTACAATAATGTATACTTTCAATCCATTACATTTTCCCAAACACCTTCGGTACTTGCTACAAATTGTTACGTCCAGCCATGGATGGGCTGTAAAAGGGACTGTTTAGTGTTTGAGTTGCTTTCCTGTGTGTGTCCTGTCTCTGGTTTTGTTCCCTCATTTATGGTTTTTTGGTTCCCCCTTGTGTTTGTTTTGATCATTGCTTTGTTTTTGTCTGTTTAGGTGACGTCACTGTTATTAGGATCCAGGTGTTGTGTGTTAGCCCTCATTAGTTTGAGTACTTAGCCTTGTGTTACCTACTCGTCCTTGTCTGTCAATGTTTCCTGTTACGTGTCCGTATCAGTGTTTATCTCTTTGACCCCTCGTGGCAGTTTTGATTTGTTTATCGAAGTGGTTCTGTAAATAAACGCTATTGCTTTAGTGCAACTCCTTTGCTCTTGTCTCTACTACCTATATACACTAAATGGATTTGTGACACAAATGTACAAAAACAACTTGTATTGGAGGAAAAATGCTAGCAAATAATACACAAATTGATATTTCTTCACAAACACTTTAGCCTGTCATTTTATTTTAAGCAAATCTATGTGAAATCCCACACACAAAAAACAGGGATGTAGTCAGGGATATCAGAAGTGAACACAGTATACTACCACATTTTTTGAGTAGTCTCAGAGGTTAGTATACTCTCTTTTTTCACTGCTTTCCATTAGACATAGTACAGTTACTATTTAATCCCCATAAGGGATGTCACTAAAGATTTATGGATGGGGGCTAAGCCTCTATTAGGGGGTCTAGGGGCATGCTCCCCTAGGAGAGTTTTTATTGGCCCCAAAATGTTCGCTCTCCTGCCATGTTTGGGGGGAAAAAATCATTGAGACTTGGTTTTCAGTCTGTCATTTGGGAAACCTGACTGGCACGTCAATGTGGGGCTGGGTAGGCATCTGGAGGCATCCTTTAACCTCTTAAGGCTCAGTATCCTGCCGGCGGGGTATTAAAAAAAAACAGAACTAGAATCACAGAACACAAATCAAATTTTTTAGGTAATATATACATGTCTCTTGACTTTACAAAGCTTAAAATCTCAGGAATCTAGCTATTATCTCTGTCTTACAATAGCTATAACAAAAATAAACATTAAAATTAAACCTTATAATGTGAGCTATGTGCCTTCTACACATGTGCCTCAAATAAAATAGGAGGTGGATTAAAATCACTGCTCAAAATTGCAATTTTTAAGTAATATACAGTATACATATCTTATATCTTTATAAAGCTTAAAAACTCATGAATCTAGCAAATATCTCCATTGTACAATAGCTATAATGACTATAACATAACATGGCATACAATACAATACAATTATTAGTCATAATGTGACATACATAGCCAGTAACAAAAGCTATTAGTTTATACACTCAGCTGGCCATTTTTGCACCTCAAATAAAATGAATGTCGATTAGAAACAAAACTCACAACCTCATCTTTTAGGTTATATATGCATGTCTTATAGCTTTTAAAGCCTAAACTCAGAAATTTGGCAAGTGTCTCGGTTTTACAATAGCTATAACAACCATAACATAACATGGCATAATGTGAGCTATGTCCCTGGTGAACTTAGCCATTGGTCTGCTAGCAGCTACTTAGCAATATAGCAAACCACAGAGGAAATAACATAATTTACAAAAGAAATAATACTTACAGTCGAAAATCTTTCTTTTTCATCATCAAAGAGTCCCAGTAATCACATAGATAATTGTTTTTCCAGGTAAAATATATCTTATGTGGAAATGACTTAACCACAGGCACATTGTTCAAAAACGGGATACGCTCCCATATAGTGAAATTCTGAAATATTCTTTTTCAAATAACGTTTCCAGGATCTCAATATATGACTGTGTAGATGTCTTTCAAAAAGGATGTAGAAAAATAAAAACAGAAATATATTTAGCATTTTCATTTTTTCATCTTGTGCCATATTCACTGTGTACATTTATTCGAAATAGATTTTACATATCCAAAAAATTCTAAGTCTTTCCTTTTAAAAAATATCAACCATATGAATGTACTTGCTTCAGGTCCAGTGTAACAAGAGGCTAACTTTGGGTATGTTTTTAGGCAGAATTTGACAGGTGCCAATCCTTAACAGGTTAAGTCAAATTATACAGTAAACATTCATCGATAGTTTATCACCGATAGTTTATCATCGATCACTGATATTCAAGTGATTAACATTTCCCTTGAAGTGCCCACAGAGTGGCAAGGCCTATGCATGCAGAGCGACTTTCACTTTCAATGCTAGTCAGTTTGTGTAATGTACACCATCAATAACACAAGAAGCCATCACAGTCATGGACACAATGTACGTGACAACAAGGCTGTTAAAGAAACAGTGACATATACACTTCATGTAGGCTGGGCATAATTTCTCACAACAGATGAACAGAATAAACACCTAATAAATAGCTAAATTTGGAAACATTTGGTTTTATTCACTGAATGTAATAGGCAAACTGTCCCAAATAATTACAGTACAAATTCTAATTTTCAAATGAGAACATAGTGCTGGTACATTCCTTGCAAAGATAATTTATCAGGTAAAACACCCAAAGTACCCAGTTATATAAAGTATCAACATGACTTCATAGACGGCTTACAGGAAGCCAAATATCAAAGCCACCAGATGACAGTTAGTTTAAATATAGCTTCTTGTTGAAAGTTAACCTTGAAAACAATATCTTGCACCCGACGCATATGGGACTTTTCCCTCCACAGACGCGCGTCGGTAAATTAGGGAATGAACTTGTGTTCGTTGGGCGGTTCAGCGAAAAGAAGAGGCCTGTCCCGGTGCAAACGTTCCCTGGTGCTATCTTGCAGTTCCCGAAAACAATTCCATCACTGACCAGGAAAAACCTGGTTAAAAGTCAGTGGCGTGTTATTCATATGCTATTTTAAGGGCGCATGCTTAACCATAATGTAGCGTGTGCACAACGCGCATACACTTTACTCCTCTCATCTACACAAATGCAGCAGTTCTTTATTATTGCAATACATAATTAGAATGAAAAATATTTCCACACGAGGGAAGTCATTGTGGTGTTATTTCCAATGTAGTTATTGCCATCTACCTGTTTGTTAATACAAACAACACCAAGCTAAATAAAATTTACAGCCGCATTGACTGAAATACCGGTAGGACAATAATACTTAGCGATACTCGTTCCTGCTCCCGCGGCCACCATTCCATAAATGTTCCGTCCAACCCGAGTGGCGACTACCCTGAGTTAGCGTTTCATCCTGGTAATGAGTAGTGTTACCTGTGCTAAATTATGTTTGGAACAAAAGCCTAAAGAATGACGGCTCGCAGGAGCAGTGAGTATCGCTGCTTTAGATAAGTACCATAATTCGAAAATAGCATGAATATTTTGTTTAATCTATTAAATTGTAGTTAGAGCTCTGAAAAGTATCTCTTCTATTGAATGAAGCTGAAACCTGTGTAGTGATTGGCAATTTGACAGCCCTGCATTCTAATTGTATATGAGCAAACCTTCTGGAAAGACGTGTATCTTCCTACGAATATTTAGTGCAAATGCTGCTGGGGTTTTAATGTCATCCATGAGCCTTAATAGCGTGGTTGTTTAGGGGCTGTTTCAATTAGGGGTGGGTTCGATATGATACCAAGTATTACAGGGTCAGTATCGCCAATATTGATACCGATATCAATACTTTTTATTATTAAAACCAGCTTATGTACTTTCACGACGGGAGAGTAGTATATCATGCTTTACGAGGTATTTATCATTTTTTATATTTTTATCTTAGGTTACGTACTTATTATGTAAGACTTTTTACCATGTTTTTGGCATATACTTTAGACATCTTAGGAAGTCAAATGATCTCAGTTCACTGGAAGATAATACTGCTAATTACTTTACTCATATTACATCTAAATTTAGGTACTTATTGTTTTGTTGTTGGAGGTCTGTTGCAGGGCATTGTAAGGTGAATGGTAAATTTTCTATCCGCCACCTCTGAGACTTGTAAAAAAGTGTTGCCTTTATTTGTTGGAATGGCGGATGGTTCCAGCTAGTTAGGGTGCGCGCCATATGTTCGTTGTTTGAGTGAACTGTACAGTCAAAAGCAAAAGCAGTGGAACTGGAGAAGCACTTAAGATGTGTTCATGACAATGAAATGTTTTTTTTTTTTGCCAAGTATGACAGTTACATTTTTTTATTAAATGTGTAGAGGAAAGAAACTGAAAGTGGTATCAATCCTATTGACGCTAGTATCAATCTTCAAACACAAGATATAATATCGGTATTATCAATATTTTGGGATCGATCCACCCACCCCTAGTTTCAGTACTGTGGGTTTGCCTGCCCATTGGAAGAGAGGTGGTCTGCACTGTGTCCTGAAGAGTGTCACTGCAATTTTTCGTTTATAATGGCAGGTCTATGGAATTGTGGTTTCTGCAGTAAAAAACTGTGGGGCGTATGATTATAAATGTACGAAGAAATGTATGCCAAAGAGCATAAGCCACATGTTAAAAAAATGTCTGCTACTTGTCAACAACCAACACTTTCCAACAACATAAAACATCATCACTTGTCTAAACTGTCATATCTTCTTTTGAGATCAGAATTACTCTGTAACTAATTTAGTTTAATAGGTCATGCCGGATGATTTTGTATGTTTATTTATCTGTCAGTGCAATACTTATATAATAATAATAATATCAAATGTTTTACATTTTATTCTATGGCCTTTTGACATTGTCACATCTGGCCCTGGATGGGCTGTGAGAGGACTTTGTTTCTTTTAGTTGCTTCCCTATGTGTGTCTTTGTTTTTATTTCTGCTCTGTGTTTTGTGATGTTTTGGTTCCGCCTAGTGTTTCTTGTGTGCCACATGTTCTGTTATTCTGAGTATGTTTGTAGGTGACGTCAGTGTTTTAGTTTCCCATGTGTCTTTATTAGTAATTAGTCTTTTTCAATATTTAGCCCTTGTGTTTCCTTGTTACTACTAGTCTGTCAATGATCCTGTTACGTGTTTCCTTGTTGATGTTACATTATATATATCTACTCCTGTTTTGCCCCTCGTGGCAGTCTTGATTTGTTTCACCAGTGTTTGGAATAAACCTTGTTTGGATTATTGGCATTCCTTCGCGCCTGTCTCTTTTATACAGGTAAAAGAACTGTGACAGATTGACCGACCAACGACATGAGACAGCGAAGGAATAACGGTGTTACACGCTGTCAGGAGGAGGCGGAAATAAAGGCTAGAGCCAAGAAGTTGCGGGCTCACATGGACCGGCTAATCGCCTCCGCCTCTGGAGCCCGTTTCCCCACGGTCTCCTGGGAAGACCTCGTTTCTTCGGTCTTGCAGGCACGACCACCCCTGGAGAGTTCTGTGTGGGGTACGAATCGTGGGAAGGACCTCCTCTCGGCTCCACTCCACAAGATGGCCGACTGCACACAGCCTCAAGAAGTCTGCACACAGCCACCGGCAGCCTGCCCACATTCTTGATTTGTTTCACCAGTGTTTGGAATAAACCTTGTTTGGATTATTGGCATTCCTTCGCGCCTGTCTCTTTTATACAGGGAAAGGAACCGTGACAGACATTAAATAATTAAGTGATGCAGTTATAAATATTGTCTAGTAATAAACCTTGTAAAACATTTTGACAAAACATATGTGTAGTTTAAAATCAAATGGTTAAATGTCATTTGAAATCGATTTACATAAGTAACAATCCTGATCACTTTGTTCAATAGTCTACATTGGTCACACTTTAAAACATGTTTCTTGACCAGATGTATATATATATATATATATAGATTATATTAGCAAGCTAGTTTGAATATTGTTTAGAGCATCAGATAGACTGTTGTTTAGGAAATCTGCATTATAGTCAGAATGTTGGCTTATGGTTTTCTGTTGTTGTTTCCTTGAGAAAAACACTTTAAGTTGTGCCAGAGTTTTTGTATACCGTTTTTCCTCAAATAAAAACCGTCCGGGGCCTTTATTTACTGCTACTGCAGAAGGTAACTTGCTTTTATTTGAAGCATGCTTTTGTTAGAGGCAGACCTTTATTTCTAATTTCTAGCCCTTTTATTGCTGCATTACGTTGTTAACGCAATCTCAACACTTCTTGTAACTGTTCCAATAAAAAAGTTGTTGAAGACTCAGTCGCTTGCACTGAATGGGAGCCGTGTTATTTCCAATGTAGTTATTGCCATCTACCTGTTTGTTAATACAAACAACACCAAGCTAAATAAAATTTACAGCCGCATTGACTGAAATACCGGTAGGACAATAATACTTAGCGATACTCGTTCCTGCTCCCGCGGCCACCATTCCATAAATGTTCCGTCCAACCCGAGTGGCGACTACCCTGAGTTAGCGTTTCATCCTGGTAATGAGTAGTGTTACCCGTGCTAAATTATGTTTGGAACAAAAGCCTACAGAATGACGGCTCGCAGGAGCAGTGAGTATCGCTGCTTTAGATAAGTACCATAATTCGAAAATAGCATGAATATTTTGTTTAATCTATTAAATTAAAGTGGTAGAAATGTACATTACGCTTAACTGGAATGAAAATTATATGAAAGGCACCTAGGAGATTATCCACACGTAATTCTTCCCTGGCCTTTATTTAAGACCAACCTTTATTTGTCCATGTTGACCACGCCCCCGGCCACTATCAGAGTCCCGGCGTTTAATTGACTACTGGTTTTTGACTACTGGTGTTTTGAGGATTTATGGTATACTTAAATTTGTACTGAATTAGATCATCTTCTTAATAACCAAAATGTAAACGTTTATTAATTATTTCTTTATTGAAAAAATAACAAAAAAAATCTACAACAATATGATAGACAGTTTTTTTAATTTAAATATTCGGTAAACACTTGTATGATAATGTCACATGCTAACATTTTATTCTGCAGAGACCTATGTTATAATCTCCTGTAGGAGGGGGACCTGATACCCCACCGCTCAGGACCACCAGAAGTAGAAAAAGAGCTATTGGGTTGTGGGTGCAAGTAAGGACACCAACACAAATTCTATACCATTAAACAAAGGCTTTATGCTGCGTTCCATTTGGCTCAGAAGTGGGAGATCGAAACTAGGAATGACCTCATACCCGAGTTAAAACAAGTTGATCGCATTCCAGTTACCGAAGTGGGAAAATCAGTCAGCAATACAAGTAGCATACAACTAGCCATGTTAGCCATTTAAAGCAAAACCAGTTGAAAAAACACATTTCTGTGTATTTTCACACCTTCTAACGATATAGCAACATGTCCAGAAACAGCCGTTGGACAGTACTGTGTGTACAACAATTTTCAAGAAAAACAAATAAAACAATTACTAAAAATTAACAGTAACAACAACTTTCATTTACTGTTGATACAGGGTGCTGCCATCTTGGAAAATGAACTCAGGGTTAGTGAAAGTTCTCAGACTTTGCAACTAGGAATTACTCACTTGGGTGGGTGTTCCAGTTGAAATTCCGACTAAGAACTCAGAATTTCTGACCTCCGAGTACAAAAGGAACGCAGCATTATTACCATGGTAATAAATAATGTTGGGAGAAGGGGAGGGCTGGACGGAACCAAATCAAAGAAAGAAATATAAAGTCCCTCCCCCTAACCTGTCCTATATTCCAAACACACAACACAATGTTTGGGTAATGAGGAGATGATTTGCGTCACCTGTCAGGAATAGACACACAGAGCAAAGACAAACACACAGAGAACAGGAACACAGAACAGGGCATACAGAAATCCATGTACACTTAGACTGGGGGACTTAAAAACCTACATATTTATTCTTCACACTTCAGTGTCAAAAATACAAAAATTGCATTTGAGCTAAATTGCCTTTGGCCACTGGCAAGTTTACTCTGTATACTTGACAACCAAACATTCTATCTTCAGTATGAGCAAACCTTCTGGAAAGAGGTGTATCCAAAGCCTTGTAAATGTGAGTCAGTAGTGTTCAATAAGTTTTTAAGAAGTGGAAGATTTTGTAAATGCTAGTCAGTAGTGTTCAATAAGTTATTAAGAAGTGGAAGACTTTGTAAATGCTAGTCAGTAGTGTTCAATAAGTTATTAAGAAGTGGAAGATTTTGTAAATGCTAGTCAGTAGTGTTCGATAACTTATTAAGAAGTGGAAGATTTTGTAAATGCTAGTCAGTAGTGTTCAATAACTTATTAAGAAGTGGAAGATTTTGTAAATGCTAGTCAGTAGTGTTCAATAACTTATTAAGAAGTGGAAGATTTTGTAAATGCTAGTCAGTAGTGTTCAATAACTTATTAAGAAGTGGAAGATTTTGTAAATGCTAGTCAGTAGTGTTCAATAACTTATTAAGAAGTGGAAGATTTTGTAAATGCTAGTCAGTAGTATTCAATAACTTAATAAGAAGTGGAAGATTTTGTAAATGCTATTCAGTAGTGTTCAATAACTTATTAAGAAGTGGAAGATTTTGTAAATGCTAGTCAGTAGTGTTCAGTAACTTATTAAGAAGTGGAAGATTTTGGGATCTATTGATAGCAAGCCAATGTCAGTTAGACCAAGACATATTACAGCCGAAACTGCCAAAAGAATTGTTTGGGATACAAAGAACCCCACAGTTAACCTCAAGAGACTTACTGGCTGGTCTGGAAAAAGACGGTGTGGTTGTTTCATGGAGCACAATATAATGATACTTGAACAAGAAATGTTGAGTCACCAGAATGAAGCCTTTACTGTGCCAGTGCCACAAGAAATCCCAGATACAATGTGCCCAACACCTTGACACGCCTCACAGCTTCTGGCACTCCGTAATTTGGAGTGCCAAGTTTAAAATAGAGCTTTATGGTCACAACCATAAACACTATGTTTGGAGCGGGGTCGACAAGACCTATAGTGAAAAGAATTTCATCCCCACTGTGAAGCAAGGTGGTGGCTCACTGATGTTTTGAGGGTGTGTGAGCTCTAAAGGCATGGGGAACCTTGTGAAAATTGATGGCGAGATTAATGCAGCATTTTATTGGACAATACTGGCAGACAATTTGCATTCTTCTGCACAAAAGCTGTGCATGGGACACACTTGGACATTCCAGCATGACAATGACCCTAAGCACAAGACCAAGTTGACCCTCCAGTGGTTACAGCAGAAAAAGGTAAAAGTTCTGGAGTGGCCATCACATTCGCCTGACCTTAATATCATTGAGCCACTCTGGGGAGATCTCAAATGTGTGGTCCATGCTAAATTACCAAAGACTTTGCATGACCTGGAGGCATTTTTCCAAGACAAATGGGCAGCTATACCAGCTGCAATAATGCAGGGCCTCATGGACAACTACCACAAACAACTGCATGCTTTCATTCATGCTAAAGGGGGAAATACACCGTATTGAGAACTGATATACAGACTTTTGAACCGGGGTCATTTCATTATTTTCTTTGTTGCCTTGCTTTTTTTATGATTGTGCCATTCTGTTATGACCTACAGTTGAATATGAATCCCATGAGAAATAGAAACAACATTATTTTGCCTGCTCACTCATGTTTTCTTTAAAAATTGTACATCTATTAACAATTCTCCAGGGGTATGCAATGAAAACTTTTGAGCACAACTGTATACAATATGTGTAAACAGTTAGGTAACTTTGCAATGGCATTCTTTGTATGAATCTCAGCAAGAGAAGAATTTAAAATGCTTTCTATGTCAGAACTCAGAATCAAATGGTTAAGAAAAAACATGTTTTCATTTAATTCAATGTTCTGCATTCATTACACTCACATCAGGTTGCCTGTGTCAGGTTGCCTGTGTTACTTACTTGCAAGTAAACACTTTAATCAATCTATTGTCATATACTGACTATCAATATTAAACACACTATTGTGTGCATGTTACCCTGCTCTGGGTTTGACTGACCTGAGATACAGTACCTAATACCACCAGGGGCGCCATATGGGGGGGAAGGTTAGGACAATTCCAAGGGCCTATGACTGACAGGGGCCCAAAAGAATTGATAAAAACTACAACAGCTGTGCAGAGGGGGCACAATTAGATTTTTTGTCATGGGGCCAAAAATTCCTGGCAGTGCCTCTGAATACCACTGCTATGAATGCAGATAGATGCTGGGGAAATGCATTTGTAAAATGTTTTGATGTGTTCAGTGTTGGGTATAGTTACTTTTAGGAGTACTTTTTAGTTACTTGATGAGTTCACAAGTTTTGGGAAGTCCCTAATTAAGACAAAACTATCAGGTAAATGGAGTTCATTTCTTTACAGTGACCTATAAAACAAATAGAAAGAGTAAAGAACATATCAATCATGGTCACCAGTAAGATATGAACTCCATTTACCTGATCATTTTGTCTCAAATAGGCACTTCCCAAAACTTGTGAACTCATCAAGTAACTAAAAAGTACTCCTAAAAGTAACTATACCCAACACTG